>JNEM01008908.1:0-10484 GCA_000697335.1 Conidiobolus incongruus B7586
AATATTAAAAGATTTATCATTTTTTTTTAAATTAATATCAATTAAATTTCAAATATAATATCTATTAATATATTAATTATTATTTAATAAATAAAAATATTTATTTATTTTCAAAAGTTTATATGATAATATAAGTTTTTAATGGATTAAATAAATGACCTATTATTATTATATTTAATTTGAAGATGATCCTTTATCAATAATAATTAAAAATTATTAACTTTAATGAGTGTAAAAAAGTTTGAATCATATAAATTTCTATAAAATATTCTATAATGAAATTGATATCTTATTAAAGGTTTTGATAATGTATATTTATAATTATATTTTGATATACCAATGAAGCTAAGCTAGCGGGTATAATAAACATACATTCATTGGTCTAATATTGTTTAAAAAATCTGCAAAATATTATAATATTTTATGTATACAGATTAATACACTAATTATTCTTTATTAATTTTGTAAATTAAATATTCAGAATAAAAATAATTAAAGGATTTAATCATATGAATATTGAAGGTTCAATCAAATATCAAGTAATAATAAATGAAAATAATATATATATGGATACGTTGATAAGCGTCTAATATTCAAGTTATTCACCAAAGAGCGATAAGTTCAAGAACTATTATAGTGTGTTTGTAATTATAAAATTGAGGTAATAAATATGGATTATCGATTAATATATCTAGTAATAACTTTAAAGGCTGAATCAATGATCAAGGAGGGAAAAATCGAGATATTAATTGGTTGACAAATATTTAACATTATCTGATGGTAAATATGGTAATTCCATTGTTGTATATGTATGTGTAATATTTTTTAATAAAACATTAATTTCTATTTAATAATAAAAAAAGAATCCTAAACTACATCATAAATTTCTAAGTATTATTTTTAATATTAGTTCAATTATTAGAAAATAAACTGTAATCATTTTTTCTAATCTCAACTGAATTAAAAATAAACCTCAAGTTAATTGGTAAAACAAAAATAAAATTTTGGGCAAAAAGTATAGATACAGATCTTGTAGAAAAAAACAATTAACAATAATCATTTTAACCTTATTAATCAATAAATATTTATTAATGTTATGATTATATTATAACTATGGTAATTTCAAATTTGAAGTTGAGTGAAGGTATGAATATAGTATATACATGCACCAAATTAGTTATTTTATAAAGAACTGCAATTAAAGTTTTGGAGATACAATAGTTTTATAAATTAAAAAATGAAACAAGATTTTTATCATTTTTATTATGTATCAACTTGTAACCTATGTATTAGTTCTAGATTTGAGTGAATTTTAGATAAACCCATAATTTTAATTCAAAGATTTATTAAGGGTAGAGAGATTCTCTTGATAATAAATTATATTGTATAATTAATAGCTTGAAGTTTAATTCTAAATGTCTAATAAAATATCTCAATTGATTGGGGAGCTAAAATATTACGACAATATATCTCATGAAATAAGTTTATTCTTAGTTAATAATAATTTTTGAAAATCTGAATTAACGATAGAGAAGCTATCTACAGTTTTAAAGACTATCCTTAAAGAAATGGTTAGGAATTGAGCTTTACAAAGAAAATATTTTTGCCTTATAATTTTCACATTAATTTACAATTGGCCAGCTAACCAAACCTTATATCCTTGGCTGAAGAATAGTCATCTTATTTTCAAAATGAGAATGAAGAGTAAGTATTGCATTGTTATCCGAATTGTAGGATATCAATCATATTCAATATATATCAATTGACTCTTCAAGCATTCTGAAATTTGATAACTGGCTCCCAAAATTGAAGCAAAATATTTTTGAAAATGTATTTTTAGTTTCTAAAAATATAATCTTATTCAGGTACAAGTGGTACCAGCATTCATTTTGTTAAAACTAATAACCCAATTATAGACAAAGTTTTTTTTAAAATCCAACTATATTTACAGTTAATATGGTATTAACTTTAAAGCTTATCAAAGGTAGTAAACAGAGATGATAATCCTATTGCTTTATTACAAATAATATCATTAATACTTTAGTCAAACACTATATCGAAACTTCCAAGGGCTGAAATTTTTAGTTTTTCTCACATAATGCCATATTCAATTTGGCTAAGATCAATCTTTAGTTTTGTAATATTTATTACACTATATTGGTCTGTTAAGCTAATAGTGATCATAGAGTAACCACCGTTGATACCTTACTTGAGAATGGTCTACTTCAGTATAGTTTTGACGACATTTATTGTCAAGAATGGAATTTTTTATCATTATTACTTTTCAGCCTTATTGACTTATTGTAGCTTTCCTTTGCTATTTGATTTCCAATTTAAAACACTTGAGGCTACTGCATCAAATTAGAGCTCAGTAAAGTTCATCCCCGCTCAGTTGATTATGCTTGATCAATTTGATATTATAGTCAAATAAAATGAAAATTACTTTTCATATGCTCCTGAATGTGAATCTCAAACAAAAATACTCCATAACAACGCCAGTCTATAGTTTTGATTTTATTTTCAACATACACTAAACCATCAGCTCTTTAGAAATGCTATTGTGGGTGGAAACATCTTGCCCCCATAGGTTCGTTTGTTAGATTTTTGTCATAAAAATTTCCGCCAGTGTCTCTACTTGTCGAACCTAATTTATACTCTGCTCATTTGGATTACAATTAATTTCCAGATATTAAAAAATGTGATCCAAATCTTATAACCTCATAATTGGACATCGTGATATTCCTAATAAGGTATTCTGAATCAAAATATAGTTAACAGTACCCAATCTAATTATTTCAGTTAGGTGAATTAGGGGCTATTCCAGTATTACTATCTTGTTGTCATATTGATAACTATAGTCCATGTAAAATATTTTATCAAATTAAATAGAATTTCCTGGTGTTAATGCTTTATTGTTAGTTATAAGGGAGCATACTATTTTTAATATCAAAAACTTAACACATGAAAATCTAGAAAATCTAGAAAATCTAGAAAATCAAGCATTTATTGAAAAGATGACTCTTATTAAAGCAGCTCCTAGTCCTGTCTTGAAGGAATTAGGGCTTAAATCGTGGTCGAACGCCAATTGTAAATATGAAATCAAAAAAGCAATTTGAATAAAATAAATATATCATAGACTTTCTCTTAATTTCAAATCCGGGTCTGACTCTCAAAATAATTGATTACAATTATTACCAATAACTCTATTCAGACAAGTATAATATTGACATTCTATCATAGATATTTTGAGTATATGCTATATTTTGGATTATATTCAATTACAAAAACGTCATGTAATTTCTTCCGAAAATTTCAAAATACTCAAATAATATTTCTTGATATAATGTTATTGTGCAAAGATTTGATAACAACAGTTTTCTTTCATAATAAGTTAACAGAATTCTATTCTTGAATGTATTTTATACAAACTTTTCATTTAGTTGTAATTCATAGATTTAATACTAATTTTGAAAGATTCTTTTAATCTACGATCATTAGTCTGTTCTAATTTTTTAAAATCACAAATAATCATACTCTCTAATACATGAGCTAATTATAATTTTATCTTAGAATAATCATTGGATCTTTTAGTCTCAATTATTAGTCACAACTAATTTATTTAGTATTTGTTCAATTTGTGTAAACCTTTAACAAATACTTAGTAAATCCAATTATACATTAAAAAATTTTAATTGAATGATTTAATTGGATAAATAGTCATAATGCTAATTCATTACTAGTAAGATTTGAAATATTATTGCTCGACACTAATATTATGAAATGATAAGATCACAAGAAGTATATTTTGCTTTAGATAGAAGATTTATTAAAAAATGAATTAATTCTTATATCATTCGCGAATATATAAAAAATGACATAATCCTATTCAAACAGTGATTCATTGATTAATCATTAACCTCGATTTCAAGACAATTGGGTGTGATTAAATAGTGACGTAAACATTGATTAATTATGATTATCATCAATCAAATGATATAAAAGTGCTGAAATGGCTTTGGAATGGATTAGTTTTCATTGAATTAAATAACAATTAAAATGTCTAGTTCTCGTGTACATAAACAAAGCGCAAATCAAGCTAAACAAAGAGTTGCTTCCGATATTGAATCCTTGAAACAAGATCTTACTGATTTAGGATATGATACTAATGACTATACCTATGAGTCTTTGTTGTCTCTAAAGGAGAAACTAGCTGGAATAGGTACATATACTTCAGATGCAGCCAAAGAAGCTATTTTATCTGCCCGTGAATTTGCTGATGCAGCGGCTGAGAAGGTATCCGACCAAGCCCATAATGCTTATGAGAATTTGAAGGATACCAAAGATGCTGCAGAAGAGTATATTGAATCTAAGGGTTCTTCTATTAAGTCCAAATACGCAAACCAACCTAAAATCACCGATACAGCTGATGAAATATCTAAGAAGTTTCAAGAGCGAGTACACTGGGCTCAAGATGAGGCCAAAAATACAAAAGATAATGCAGGAAAATATATTTATGATCAACTTCATCCTCATGAAAAAGAATCCAGTACATGGAACAAGATTTATCGCTACACCGGCATTCCAAAGCTAAATGAGCTTGTTAACTCCTTCAAAAGTTCGCTTTATACTCCAGCTCGTACTACTGAATCCAATCTTAAAGAGCAGTATACTCAAACTGTAAACTCCATGAAAGAGCAGATAAGTGGGTTCTTTGGAAATGAAAGGCCTTCATGGGTTCCTGATCAAACTTATCAGCGTGTCCAAGATGCAATGAATACCATTGAAGAATCAATTAAATCTCTTCAATTCCCTAAAGAGAATGAAGGTGATTATACTCAAGAACACTTGAACCGCAAGTGGCACCAGTTTCTTCATTCTGGAGGACGTGATTCTAAGTTTGACTTTGGATCAACTGGCCAACATCGAGGCCAAGGCTTGCTTTCAACCTCGGGCAAGCATTCGAATGACTTGAATATTTGTGCTCTTTATACTGGTTCTTATATTCTTGCATTGTTTTCTATGAACATGTTTATTCGTTATCGTGCTTATCAAAATACCATACATTTGAAAGCCAAGCCTACTGCTTCTCCCCCTCGAATTACTTCTTTGGATTTTTATAATTACGAAAATTTCTTGACATCATTTATTTTATTGTTTGCATTACTCCTTTTAGAGGTGGCTAATGTTCCAAATGTCTTGCTTCACTTTATTGGTTTAACAACTATAATTACTTCTTTACCCATCCAGCTTCGTGACCGATTTAAAACTTTTACTGGTAATCTCCACTTAGTCGGTCTGGGCATTGTTGGTGCATTATGCGTTGCACACGGTTTTCGTTTATTCTAATTTATTTACATTTTTTTACCCTTAAATATATATGAACATCTTATTGTATTGTTGAAGAATAAATTTATTACCCTTAAATTTTTGTTTTGAGCTTAATACCATATTTTATAATATATCAAAATATTTATTAATGTTTCTCTTGATTAAAAATATATTGAAACAACATTCTTTTTGAATTTGATTTTAGTTAAATAAAGTATTACTCTGCATTTTTAATAATGGGAATTTTTTGCAATTAAAAATAAATAAACATTTGAATATATAATATATAAAAATAAATATATAATATAAATTTAATAGTTTCTTTTATTATTAATAACTTTTTGCTATATTTTTAACAAACTTCTAACACTTAAAAAATAGTTTTTTTTATTAAAGACTAAAATTTGATGTTTTATAAACTAATTAAATTTTCCTATAAAAATTTTCTTTGTTATAAGCTGGTTTTTTAATTACCTAAAGTAATTATAATTATATAGGTTATAATCAAAAGAATATACTAGATGTGGTAGTTTTTTCTAGTTATTTTTAATTAGAAAGTTTTTTACAGTTTTAAATTTATATATTTTACAATTATTATGTAAAATAATAAGTTTTCTTAAATTATATTGAGAACACCAATTAAAAATACTTTTATTTAAAAAAACAATATATAATTTATTATTAATTAATTTTCCTTTAAAAACTAAATAAAAATAGCATATACTATTATAATTTATTATAATAATTAAAATTCACTTATTAATAAAATGTTTATTTAAAGGGATTTGTAGAAAAAATTAATTTAGCTTAATTTAACATCTTGATTTGTGTTTTAATAAAAGATTATATATAAAAATCTAAAATTTATCAATTATAATTATTTACTATAAAAGTTTAAGCTTCTAGTAATATTTTAATAAGTTTTATTTAATAATAACTACTCTAGCTTTTTTTTAAGCTTTAGTTAAATTATAAGGTATTTATTTTATATTTTTATTTATTAATTTTAATTTAAATTTTAAAATATATAAAATACTTGTAAAACTAATATTAAAGTATTTAGATAATTCTTTAATTAAAATAAAAAAGTGTTTTTTAATATATTTTTTCACTCTATTTATAATTGAAAAAATAATAATTAAAGTTAGTTTTTTAGATTTTAATAAGTTTTAAATAATTTTTTTTTTAGCTTTAAAATAATTTACCTAGTAATAAATTGTTAATTTAAATAATATTTTATTATTAAAAATTATTTATAAATTTTAAATAATTTTAAAGGGTTTATAGTTAAATTTTATTAATATTAAAATAAAAAACTTTTGATGATTATTATTTAGTTTAAACATAATTAAATTAAACAACTAATTTTAAAAAATTAATTTTTTAATCAAAAAAACTAATATATATATATATATTAAAAATATATAATTTCTTATTAACTTTATATATATTTATTTATTTCAAATTAATAATATATTTGAAAAATCAGAAATTAAAAAATTTCTTATTATTTTAAATTTAAGGTAATAATATAAATAATTAACCCAAATGTTGTGTTTTTATATTAAGTTTTATAAATAAAGATTATAGTTAGAAAAGTACTTAAAATATAATTTAGTAAATCATTTATTAATCTTACTCTTTAATGTATCAGGACTATAGGTTTAAAAACTTACTATTGAGGTGTTGTAGCAAAATATCTAAAAATAAAAAAAACCTTTTCTCTATCTTTATCACTGTTAAGTTTAAATAATTAAATCAATAAATGATATAGGGTTTGGATAAAATCTAATAAAGAAAACAAAGAGAACAAAGAGTATCCTTCAATTATAAACTAACAAAGCTAGTTTAAAATAGAAATAATATTGGTTTAGCTATTAAACTAGAAGGAATGATGAATTTTGAAATACAAGACAAAATTTAATACCCTGAATATATTTGATTTAATAAATCAATCCCAAATGTATAAATTTAAATAAAATATAAACTAAAAAATATATACTGTTAGTATTTTATGATAGTATTATATGATACAATAAAATATCCTTAAAAATCTTACCAAAACAAAGTATTTAAACTATAATTTAATTTTCAAATCATTTGGTGATCAATTACAGAGGGTTGATATATATCTGTCACTAAGTGTATATGAATTGTTTGAATTGTTTGAAGCTATTTAAATTGATCAAAACAATTTTTATTAAATTTGAATGTTGAACAGTTTGAGAAAATATTCAAATAGAATTGTTTAATAATATAAGTATAAATTCAATTAAATATAATCTATATTATATGATAAATATTAATTTCATTGATATCACATTTGCAAAGTTATTATTGACAATATTGAAAATTATCATAATAGACAAATAGTATGAAAGCTTCAATTTTTTAGAACTTTTTGACTTTGTTAATTTATACAAATATTCATAATATAAAATTTTATGAATAAAGTAATAATCAATGTATTTCATATTATATGATAAATTATAAAGAATCAAAATATTAAATTATTTAAATTTATTCATACTACTCTTATTCATACATAGTTTATAGAATTAAATAATATATACACTAATTATAATTTGGATATTTGGAATAACAAATTCAACAATTAGTTATATTAAAATAAACATTACATTTATTAATCCATATTATATCAATTAATATCCTGTAGCTAATCAATATTTAATTATATATATCACTTTTGTTGGGAACAAAGTAAATTTTAGTAAAATATTAATAAATTCACTGAAATTTGTAATAATTTATAATAATTATATATAAGTTTATTCCTATAAATTAGATGAAAATATTTGAATAGTAAAAACAAACTTATAATATAGCATATTTATATAATAATATTATAGGAAATATATTTGAGCCAATATATAAAATTAGGACTCATATTTTCTAAATAATTATTATTATATTTGGTATTGAGAGCTATATATTTTAATTTTTTAAAACTAATGTTTGTGGTAGACCAGTAAAATTAATTGGTTCTTTTGAGTTGTTTTGGTATATTTGTAAGATTTTTTTTCATAATATATTTCAAAAAATAATAAAGTTCAAATTATAAAAATACAAATTATTTTTTGTGGAATGTGCCAAGAAATTAATGTAATTAGCATAATCTATCCACCTTCAATAGATTTACCAAGTTTGAAAATGTTAGTCAATAATTTTGTGGTATCTGAATAATAGGGAGATTAAAGGATTTGTTAAATAGGAAAATTCAAGTATACTGTATACGTTTTGTAAAGATTGTTATAATTAAATTTTATTACTAATCTCCTAATTAATTAATAGATTATTAAATTATTAAATTATTAAATGGGCGACGGAATGCTCCAAGGTGCAGGATAATCAATAGTGATTATGTAGTATCCAATAAGGAAAAGAGGTTGTTACTTTGAGTTAGTTTAATAAATTCATAACAAAAAAAGTAAGAATCATCATTCCATATTTTGCAAGATATGATTGGGTGTAAGCATTGGCTCCATTAAAGTTAAATTGGTTGGAGGGAGTCTTAGATTTATACATCGCAATATCGGTAGAATAGGGTGCAAGCTCACCAAATTTGGCAGGGTAGTTATAGGAATAGTTAGAGTTAAAAATATACAGTCTATATGCGTTGTCTTCTACCAATTGATTGACGTTGTCTGGATTTTCATTGTAAGCCTTAGTGTCCCACTCATATTCTGTAGCGTCTGCAGATAGATTGGTTGCAACAGTGTAAATTACAAGTTGAGGAGTTTGGCGGGTTAAAATAATATTAAAACCAGCTACTGGTTTAGTGGGCTTGACGCTGTATTTCCATTTAAATGTAACAACATCTCCAATAGAAATTAAAATGGGCGCTTTTTCTGTACGCTGGGGACTTATCAGCTGTAATAATCCCTGACTTTGAGATTTCCCTGAAGAGGAGCTTGAGGGGGAGCTGGAGGAACTGGAGGAACTGGAGGAACTAGCAGTAGAAGAAGGAGAGCTATCACCTTTGGGGGAATCGCCTTTTGAAGAATCACCTTTGGGAGAATCTGAACTCCCACTAGTAGAAGGACTTGGGCTAGAACCAGATTTTGATTGCTCTTGGCCCGCTACATAATATATTTAATAAATAATAAAAGCAAAGAAAGATGAAATTTACCAATAGAGCTGGTGAAAGTAAACAAAGAGACTATAAGGATAAGGTTATTAAAGAGCTTCATTTTAATCAAAAAATTCAAAAACTCAACAAAAGCATAAGGAAAAGAAGGCGTTTTATAGAAAAATTAAAACTAATTAATTGTGTTACATTAATCATTTACTGTAAAAACAAACGTCCCGTATTTTACTATCATGCTGAAACTTGCCTATTTAAAAGATTTTTACCGATTCATTATTAACCACATTGATTCATCTCAAACAAAAAGTCATCCAATCATCAAGACCCTGATTTTTCACACCAATTTTAATCATTGCCATAACCCCCTGATTAATTCCCCGTCTTCCCCAAATTATTGTCCCTTTCAATTTCAAACCATTTCAAAATCTTTTTCCAATTAAATCAATTTTCTAATCCACTTTATTCAATAGATACACCCGGTAAATCTTTAAATTTTCAACTTATAATTGATTTTTGAAAAGTTATATATGAAAATAAGAATTATTGATATTTTAATAACAATTTGTATATTGTAAATTATTTATTTCATAAATTAAAAAATATTCCAGTAATATTAGTAATAGGTTTTTCGACTGGGTTTATCACTTGAAGTAGCAATGAATAAGAACTCAACCATATGAAAGTTGTAACTTTTATATTATGAAAATTAAGTAAAATTTATTTGTAATATATGATTTTTTTAGAATAAAATATATAGTTTTTTATAAAAGTACCTGAAAAGGTCTTAGGTTAATAGAATATAAGTTAATTATCAATATCTTATATATTTTTATATCTAAATTATAAAGATTAAATATATATTAAAGTTAATATGATTTTATTATTGATAGTGGCTTATTATCTCCACTTTATATATTAATTATTATAATTTATTTGAGTTTATATTACCTTTGTATTTTATTTTAATTGATTATTTAATATAACTTTTTATATTATTTAATAATAAATCTAAATTAATTTAAATATATAAATTTTATTATATATTATA
>JNEM01008913.1:0-11638 GCA_000697335.1 Conidiobolus incongruus B7586
ATATATATATATTCAATTTTAATTCTTTTTTTTATTAAAATATTTTGATTTTAAAATTTATACTTAAATTTAATTATGTTTAAATTAGATTGTGATTATCAAAAGATTTTTATTTTTATATTTTTAAAACTTAACCATAAACCCTTTAAAATTATCTAAAACTTATAAATAACTTATGAAGATAGTACTTTATTTAAAACTACCATATATTGCTAGATTTGTGATTTTAAAGCTAGAAGGTACATTATTCAAAATTTACAAAAATCTAAAAGACTAATTTCTACTATTACTCTTTTATTTACTAATAGAGTAAAAAAATATATTAAGAAATATCTTTTTATTTTTGCTAGAGAATTATTAAAGTAATTTAATGTTAATTATATAAGAATGTTATATTTACTTAAGTTTAAACTTAGATTAATTAATAAAAATGTAAAATAGATATCTTATAATTTAACAGAAACTTAAAAGAAAACTAGAGTAGTTATAGCTAAACTAAACTTATTAAGATATAACTAAAAACAAAGGTTTTTACAATGAATACTTATAATTAATGAATCTTAAATTCTTTTATATAATCTTTTATATAAAAATAAAACAAAATATTAAGTTAAGCTAAATTAATCCTCTCTACAAATTCTAATAAATAACTACTTTAATAATAAGTAAATATTAATTATTGTAATAGATTATAATAGTGTATAGTTTTTTTATTTAATACCTCAAGGAAAATTAATCAATAATAAGTTATATATTATCTTTTTAAATAAAACAATTTCTAAATAGTGTTCTCAATATAAATTAAAGATACTTATTATTTTACATAATAATTATAAAATACATAAAGTTAAAGCTGTAAAAGATTTTTTATATAAAAAAATTAGAGGGAGTTACCACACCTAGTATATTTACTTGATTATAACCTATATAATTATAATTGTTTTAGACAATTAAAAAAACAACTTATAGGAAAAAAAATTCTTATAAACAAATTAAATTGGTTCATGAAATATTAAATTTTAGTTTTTAATAAAAAGAATTATTTTTTAGATATTAGAAACTTATTAAAAGTATAAAAAAGAGTTATTAATAGTAAAAGAGGCTTTTAATTTTATATTATTTATTAATTTTTATATATTATTTATTAATTTATTTGTTTAATTTTAATTTTAAAATTATGCTATTACTTAATTTCTACACTAATATTATTTAATTTAAGCATAATTAAATTAAATAATTAATTTCAAAAAATAAATTTTTTAATCAAAAAAAATATTATATATATATATATCAAAAATATATAACTTCTTATTAACTTTATATATATTTATTTATTTCAAACTCATAATATATTTGAAAAATCAAAAATTAAAAAATTTCCCATTATTTCAAATTTAAGAAAATATCAAATCTTATTCATTTAATTATATTTCTTATTTTACTAAAACAATCATAACTACAGAGATTTATATCTAGTAAATAGTGTATATCAAAATAAAAACTAGTCTTTTTTATTGAAGAGAATTTAAATAATTTTAGTTATATACAAATCTATTATCATGTAAAATAAAATATTTATAATTGAATTTTTCTTATACCAATAAACAACATTATTTTTCAAAAATTAATAATATAATTTAAAATTATAATTTATTATTTTATTAAAATAATTGAAAAAAATACTATATCATTAATATTTATACCTATAAACAGAGTTTGCTTTTGATAAATATTTCTTTTAATTAAATTTATAATAATAGTTATGATTTTTTAACCCAAACACTCCTTTATTAATTGGTAATAAATTATCTATTAAGATTTGCAATTAAATAGTTTTAATTGTTTTTTAAGTATAATTAAATAAGTATTAAAAATTATAGATTCATACTTGGTATATTTTTACCTGTATTTATTCAATTTTTAAATTGAATATATGGTACTCATACCCATAATTTTATAATGAATTTTAAATTATAATTTGATAATGCCATAAAAATCTAAGATTAAAATATCAACTTTATTATTTTTTTTGCTATACCATATCGCTGATATTTAATATATTTTTAAAATTATTTATATTCCTTTCAATGGTTACAGATTTAAAATAGCCTGAACGGGGTAAGTTTTTTCTATGATATATTTTAGTTTCAAGTTGACTTAACTATTTTTTTTCAATATTGTATATTGAAAGCAATTTGACACTGCTAGTTATTTATTAATATTTATAAATTGTTGATATTAGATGCCTTGTATAATATATTATTTTTAATAAATATTTTCCAATTGACTGGTAAAGTGTGAAATTCTATGATTCTTATAGTAATATTTATAAAAATAATTATGATGATGAATACTTCAATCATTTATGACTATTTAATAAAATCCTTTATTGTTAAAAGAATTGTGATTCCTTACAATGTAGTTGTTTGATATTTGCGAACTTATTTAACCTCTGAATGTTTTAAGCATTGTTGAATATTATTCCAGTGTACACCTATTTATTTTTATTTAAGTTTAATTCATTGATAAATATATTTTTCGATACTACTAGGTTTCAATATCAGTATTTGGGATTTGATTTAGAGTGAATAACCAGGTTTGAAATTGTCGCAGTAATTTATTTGACCAAGTTGAAATATTTAATCATTTGTTATCGCAGTGAAAAGGATATTTAATTCTGAATATTCACCTCTTTTTGTATATTCTTTTTGAATAAATATAATATATTTGTACTGGACCATTATCCACGATCCAAAACCATTTCCTTCGTTTATTATATAGTAACCGTATTTTGCCTCTGATCACTTTCCATTAATAATGGTTGTTGAAGTCGCGTTTTTCTATCTCATACTTTTCTAAATTACCACTCTGTGTTATTGTGCTATTACTCTATCCAAGAATCGAAAATTAAACAAAATGAAAAAGGAAGCAATAGCCAACAACAATGAAGTACTAAGGATGATAAAAAGCCCAAAAACGGAAATTGGTGTTCCAAATTGTAAAGTTTATATTTTGTAATGTAAATTTCCTTCTATCTTAGGTTACTTTAATGCAAAGCTTACTACAGGTTATAAACTTTGCTGTTGTTGATGCGATGATCATTTTGGTAACACGAACTTCAATTATCTTAAATCCAGATTTTCAATTTCATTTGAACCTGAAATGAATAGTGAGTTTTAGATTATATTAATAAAATGTAAGGCCAAATCCCAATCTTTATTATAGAGAATACTTAATTAATAAAACTATGGTTGTATATTTTAATATCAATTTCAAGCATTTTTATAACATTCTATCAATTGATATTGTACAAATTCTATTAGAGTTATTATTATTTATATTATAAAGAAAATATATCCAAAATATTTCATGTAATTGATTAAAATTCATACTTCATAAAATCGAATAAGGGAAATCAATTATATTACACTCTATTGTATCATATACTACTGTTTATCATTTAAATTTAAATTTAAATTTTTACCAATATATTTGAGTAATAAAGTCGAAATTCCGATTCAGATAATAAATTGGATATATACATATTGATAATATATTTTTTGCATCAGTCAAATATTATTATTGTGATTGAAATTTTGATGTTAAGTGTAAATAATTATTTTTTATATTTTGAGGATTGAAAATATGCTCAATGTTATATATATATGTTCTTAAAGGTCTAAAATACAAAAGTTTAATATTATATTAAAATAATATCTCATTTTACATTATTTAAAAATTTATAGTTAAAATTATTGTGAATTGTTATTTTACACTATATCAAAGTAAGTGATATATATTTATTATTGAAGATATAATTAGTGATTGAAAATATAGTAAAAATAACTAAGTATCAATAAGATATTAAGAATGAAGATATTATTCTTTGTTTCTGAATAGAATGGATATAATTTAAAAAAAGTTTTTACTTAAAATTCATCTAATGGCACATTCAAGTAATTTTTCAGATTTGTTTTTTTCAAATGCATATTCTATGATATAATTATTAGCTCAATCTAATTTCGAATGAAATTAATCGAATTTATTATCATTTAAGAGTGTTTCTCAATGTATTGAAAAAATTTTGATTAGTTTAGTAAGTTAGATTTATTTTATTTAAGTATACAATTTAATGAAATCGAATTTAAGTAATAGATTAAGCAACTGAAAATTCAAATGAAATTTATAATTGTATAAAATTAAGTACACTTGAGAGTTTATATATTTATTATTATTTGAATAGAAATATAATGATTAATGCCATTATTTTCTTTGACTATAATTATTCACTTGAAAATATTTCAAATGGTTAAATTCTAAAGAGTTATATATTTGATTCAATATTATTAAAATAATGAAGTCAAAAACTCGCAATGATGACGATAATGTTATTGATTTAAGTTCTTGATTATTTATGTTATTTTGTTAGTTGAGCAATTTAGATAATATTTTCTATATATTAACTACACTTTATAAACATCAAATACATTGTTTAATTGGTACTTGATAGATATATGATATATAGTGAAAATTACTAAAAATTATTGAAGTTTAATATATAATGGAATAAAACAGAACTCATATCTAATAGGCTAAATAATCAGTTACTATAACTTGATATACAATCAATGACGATGTGTATTTTATTTCTTGTAGATTTTATTATTTTAATGAACCTAATAAATTGATATCCGAATTTGATATTTATCATAAAATAAAAATTATAATTAATCTTAGTATTTTGTTATTAGAAGTTTTATATTAAAATAAAATAAGATTATGAATACTAATCAATAATAATAATGTAAAATATGACTGAGCTCATTTTTATTTAAAATATTAATGCTTATATCAAGAAGTATAATTGTATTAAAACAGGGAGATATATCTCCATAATCAACTTGCTCCTGTGATATTAGAGCCAAAGGTGAATATATTTGAATTAATGTTAAATACTTTATCAACCTTGGATATGTATAAAGTAATTACCTCAATACATTATTTAGACTTCATTTTATTTAGGTTTCCAAAAAAATATAAAAATTCTAATAGTCAATTTTGATTATAAATGGGATTTATATATAATACTTATACTTAGCATTTTAAATAAAAGTTAATTTAAAAATACTCAATCAAAAATAATTTTCAATATATTAATAAACATTTATATATCATTTTTTAAAATTAAATTATGATATAAAATATTTTAAAATTATACTATTTATGAATATTAGTTTAATTAATAGTAAAATCAAAAATAAGGAGATATTTATTTTATATTATTATTTGAATAATATAATATCATAGTTTATAATATATTATTTATAACTATAACTTTTTAAAATTAGATTTATTTATAATATTAACTTTGATTTAATTTAATAAATTAGTATTAAAAAATGCTAATTATTTTTTATAATTAAAATTAAATAAAGTAATTATATAAATGATAAAGATTAATATATAATATAAAATTAATACACTTTTATAAGTATAATGGTAGTTAAACCAATATAATATACAGAAAGACTTAATATAAAAGTAATATGACACAGAATATAGCAAGGTAATATAAAATATAGTATATAAATATAAACAAAGTTTAATTAAGCTTTAAACTAGGATAAGTCACTAATATATTAAGATTTATATTAGGTAATGTTAATATACTATAATATTGATAGAATATAGTTTTAATTTTAGAAATAATATAAAAAATAAGAAATTATAAGCATAGTGGTAGTTAAACTAATATAGTGTAGAGGAAGACTTAATATAAAAGTAGTGTGGTGTAGAATGTGGTAATATAATGTAGCTGTAGTGTGCAAGTGTAAACAAAGTTTAATTAAGCTTCAAACTAGGATGAGTCACTAATATATTAAGATTTATATTAGGTAGTGCTAATATCCTACAATATTAATAGAATATAGTCTCAATTTTAGAAATAGTGTAAAAGTAAAAATAGTAAGAATTGAGAGGAAAAAAGAGGAACCTAGTTTATTAAATAATTTAATACTATTTATATAATTAATTTAACTATATAAGTATAAATTAATTATATAATTTATAGTTAATTAGATTATATGAAAGTGTATATAAGAATTTAAAGAACTAGTCTCTTAATACTCCCTTAGTAAGTTTCTTAAAAAAAACACACTCTTTAATTTTTTACAAATAGGTATAATAGGCTAAGGTATTCTTAATATTTTCTAGTGGTTCTTATGTAGTTTCTTTAATAAAATAACCCATCCATTTTACATAAAAATAAAGCTTATTCCTAATAGATTTAAACTTAATTATATAATTAACATAGTATTCTTCTTTTCCATCTTGATTAATAATTAGATCTAGTTTTAAAGTTTTTAATCAATTAGGAAAAGTGTTAAAATCTTTAAAGTATGGTTTAATTTTAGATATGTGAAAGGTAAGGTTGATCCTCAAAGTTAGAGGTAATTCTAAGGTAATATTTTTAAAATTTAAATCAATAGATTAAATTTTATAAAGACTATAATATAATGGTAAGTATTTGGGATTTAAGCTAGATTTAAATAAGGTAGGTTTAAGGGTAGATTGTTCTAAGTATACAAACATACTAGTTTCATATTTAAAAGGGTTTCTAGATAACTTTAAGTATTGTTATTTTATAATCCTTTAATTTTCTTCTAAGTTAAATTTAATAAGAGAATTAATATGTTTGATATTGGATTAAAATTTAACAATGTCTAAAGGTAAATTAATTTAAAGTTTTAGAGTAATTATTAAATTAAGATGTTTGTTATAATTAATAAAATAAGGGTTAAAACCTGTTGATTTATTAATAAAGGTATTGAATGAATATTAGAGTTGGTAGATATAAGCATCTTAATTTAACTAATTAGTGTTAATATAAGCTTTAATCATTTGTTTCAAGGTTTTAATAATTCTTTTAGTAAGTTTATTGGTTTAATGATAATTAGTAGTAGATATAGCTAGGTTAATCTTAAAAGAAAAGGATAGTGACTTTTAGAATTAAGAGTTGAATTGTGTGTCTCTATCAAATATAATAGTTTGTGGAATTCTATAGTAGATAAAAATATTAGAGAATAACAATTATACAATATCTTTAGCTATAGAAGTTTTGAAACAAGGAATAAAATAAACATATTTGGAAAATGAATCAATTACAATTAGTAAGTTATCATAATTATTTGTTGATTTAGGGATTTCTATGAAATCAAGCTAGATTTGTTATTAAGTTTTATTAGAGACTTGTAAAGGAATAAGTTTACTATATTTTAGTTGAGTATTATATTTAATTCTTTAGCATATATTACAGGTATTAGTGTATTTCTAAATTGATTTAACTAGGGAAAACTAGTAATACTTTATTTTAATTCTCTCAGCAGTTTTTAACTAGTTTTAATGTTCTCTAATAGGTAAGTTATAGCATTCATTAAATATTGTTTGTTAAATCTTGGGAATGTTAGGAATATATAAACAATCATTATAATATAGTAAGTTATTGATAATTTTAAATCTTTTAACATATTTTAATTGGTTTTCTAATAGTTTAAAGAGTTTTTCTTTAACTAAAATAAAGAAATTATTATTTAGTAGTGTTTCTTAAAGTAGTTTAATAAATTCTTTATTTCCTTCATTAATAATCATTAAGTTAATATTTGCTGGATTTTTACAATTAGAACAAAAGGGTAAGTATGTAAGATTTTTTAATAAAGTATCTACAACATAGTTTTATTAACCTAAGAGATATTAAATAAAGAAAAGGTAAGCTTAGATAGTTTTAATCTATTTAACTTGTTTTTTTAATAAATGCTTCTAAGTATTTAAGTAGATAAGTGATTTGTGATTTGTAAGTGTTAAAAAAAGGTTACAGGATAAGAAATGTAAGTGATTTTTGATTATTTCTACTAAAGTAAAGAGTTCTTATTTATAAACTAGGTATTTTAATTCAGCTAGTTTCATTTTTCTTAACTAGAATATTATTGGTTTTAAGGTAATATTTGTAAGGTTAAACTTAACCTATTCTCCTTTATTTATTATTTTATCCTATAGTTGTAGGGTAAAATATAAATTAAATTCAAACTAGGTTAATTATCCACCAATTATAAAAAAACTAAAGTTAGTAAAAATAATGGTAGGTAGTTTTAGATTAAAGATAGATAAAGCAAAAACATTGGTAATATAGAAAATTAAAGCATTTATGCAGAAAGTGTATAGTAGGGTCTATTTAAAAAAAGAGTCTTTCTTCAAGAGATTAATAAAAAAAATAATAAGTTCAGTAAAAGAATCAATGAAATCTTTAAAGTAATTTAATAATTTAAGTACAAATATAAGTTAATCTTTGTTTATAGGTATAATAAAAGCTTTAACACCATTGAGTTTAGTTAGATCAATATTAATTCTTTAAGAGGAAACAATATAACCACAGAAAAAAACAGAAAAGGCACTAAAGATATATTTTGATAGTTTTAAAGGTAATTTATATTCTTGAATAATTTATAAAACTTAATTAACATGTTAAATATATTCTTCTCTAGTTTTTAAATAGATCAAGATATTATTAAAGTAGGTGATAATAAAGTTATTAAAAACAAGGTTAAAAAGGGAATTGATAAATTAAGTAAAAGTTACAAGAGCATTACACAATCTAAAGTTTATAACAGTAAATTTATAGTAGCTTAAAAGAGTATTGAAAGTAGTTAAAGGGATAGAGTTTTCTTCAACTTTAATGTTGTAATATCTATTCTTAACATCTAGTTTAATAAATATAGTTAATTTAAGTAGTTTATCCCTAACATCATGTAGGTTTAATAATAAAATTTTATCCTTGATAGTTTTAGAGTTTAAAACATAGTTATTAATATATAGTCTTTAACTACCATCAACCTTTTGTATAAAGAGGATTAGAGATTTTTATAGTGAAGAAGAAGGTCTAATATACCTATTTTCAAATAGTTTTTGGATTTCTTCTTTCAAGGTTTAGTATTATTCAAGAAATAAATGGTAAGTAGGTTTTAAGTATAGTTGTATACTAAAGATTAATTTAATTTTGTGTTTAATATTATATTTAGGTGGTAATTTATTCACAAGTTTAAAAACATTAGCAAATTAACTTATTGTATTGTATAAGAAGTGGTCATTAAATATAACTTCATTAAAATCAACAAATAAAGTGTTGATAGATGAATAATAAACAGATACATATCCCTATAAATTATTTAAGTTTTTGATTAGCTTTTTACATTAATTTTTACTTATAATAATAGAATTATTTACCACAATTGTAAAGTTAGTGTTAGGTAAAGTATTTAATAATTTTATAGTAGGGTAATATAGATTTTTTGAGATTAATTCCACTAATTTCTTTTAGAATGTGAAAAAAATAGATTTGTAACCTTTTAGGGTAATATCTATAGATATAAAACTGTGATATTCAAACTAATTTTAACCTAGTATAAAATTATAACTAATGTTGCTAACTAGGAATTTAATATATTGGGAGTAGTTAGGGGGTAATAATAAATATCTAGATACAATACCAGATGCTTGTTTTATTAAGTTGTTAGCATATTTAATTATTAAGTTGTTTTTTTAGGTAGGTAAAGATAGTTTTACAACAATAAAAAAGGAGATAATATAACTAGAATAACTAGAGTTAATTAAAACACTAACAAGTATATTTATAAAAGAACCAGTTAATACAAACAATAGGGTAATAATTAAAGGTAAAAAATCACAAGGTGGATTAGTTACTAGAATATTTCTAGTTTCTAGTGGTTTAATCAGTTGGATTTCTCTAGTATATATAGTTTAATTTGTGGAATTATTAGTTTATTAGAACTTTTGTAGATTAGATTAGAATCTGCTAACTAATTGTAAAAGGGGTGATTTTAAAGTTATATTAATATTATTCAGGTTTGATTTATAGTTAACAGATTAAGATTGTTGAGAATTAGATTGGTGTTGTTTTTTGAGGGGATATTTGTTAACTCTATGGTTAACTTAAGTCTTTTAACAATAATAACAACCTTTGTTTGCTTTTAAGTAGGCTTTAACTTCTTCATTAAAAGTTTTCTTATAAAGCCTTAAAGCAGAAACATCTATCATTTGAAACTTAGGTGGGTTAGAGTAAAGTTTAAAAGATTAATTTTTAAGGTGGGAAGATTTAGTTATAAAGTAAAGGATATTATCAATTATAATTGCTGTATCACAAATGTCAGAAAAAAACATATTATCAAAGTGTTCCCTACTAACTAACTAAGGCTTTACTTGAAAGTTAAAGCATTGTAATAGTTTGTGGATTTGTTTTTCTTTAGTGATATTTAATATGTTTAAACATATCTTATTAAATTTCTCAATTAATTGTTTTGTAGAAGTTTTTTATTTAAGCTAGGAAAGCTTTTCTCTTGTTAATTAAATTTGATCTTTTGGGTAATACCTTTCTTTAAGGGTTTTTTCCAATTGTTTAAAAGTTTATATCTTTGTAATAGGTTATCCTCTTGAAGATTGTTTAGGATTAAACTTATAATGAGTTAACTACCAAATATAAACAGATTTTTCTAAAAAAAAAGTGGTTAATTTAAGGATATTCTTTAGATCTTTATCAGGAATTAAATCAAGGTAATTCTTTATGTTTTTAAAGTAGTTTTCAAGCTTGTGAAGGTTTTTTAAGCTATCATAAGTAGTTAATTTGTTTTTAAAGACACTAAAAAGGTAGTTTAATATATTAACTATAGTAAAGTAGCTGGTTTGTTAGATTTAAGCTCTTTGAGACATATTTTTTTCAATCAAAAGTTGTCTAATATAAGCTTCTTAAAGGGTAGTAAGCTTTTAAAAACTAAAGTCTTAGATTTATTTAGTAATTAAGCTACTATCATCATTAAAATAATATAAGGGTATCTCTTTTTTTGGTGGTATTATAGTGTATAGTGTTAAATTTAAATGAAATAAATTATAAATAAAATTTAAAATAGTAATAGATAGGTTAGATACAAGTAGTTATTAATTTCTAGTAGGTTTTTAATAGTTTTCTTACTGCTACCATATAAACATAGTGGTAGTTAAATTAATATAGTGTAGAGGAAAACTTAATATAAAAGTAGTGTGATATAAAATGTGGTAATATAATGTAACTGTAGTGTGCAAGTGTAAACAAAGTTTAATTAAGCTTCAAACTAGGATGAGTCACTAATATATTAAGATTTATATTAGGTAGTGCTAATATCCTACAATATTAATAGAATATAGTCTCAATTTTCAAAATAGTGTAAAAGTAAAAATAGTAAGAATTAAGAGGAAAAAAGAGGAACTTAGTTTATTAGATAATTTAATACTATTTATATAATTAATTTAACTATATAAGTATAAATTAATCATATAATTTATAGTTAATTGGATTATATGAAAGTATATATAAAAATTTAAAGAACTAGTCTCTTAACAGAAATAATAAAAATTAAAAAAAACCCTTGTTTATTAAATAATTTAATATTATTTATATAATTAATTTAGTTATAAAAGTATAAATTAACTATATAATTTATAGTTAATTAAATTATATATAAATATATATAAGAATTTAAAGAATTAGTTTTTTAATAAATCTTATATTAATAATAATTTTTTTATATTTTTGATA
>JNEM01008930.1:0-24332 GCA_000697335.1 Conidiobolus incongruus B7586
AATTAATTTTAATATTTATAATATTTCAAAAGTTATTTTTATTTTAATAATCTATTTATTTAGTTTTGATAACTTAATTTCTATAATTATTCATTAATAGTTTTAAAATTTTTTTATTATCAAGTAAAATTAATTTCAAAAATCTGTTATATACTGTCTTGTAAAAATAAGTCATAAAATCAAAAATATATCTATTTTAATTAATTACTAAAACAATTGTATATATTAGATTATTTAAAATTATAATATATAATTAAGGTATATTATTTAATAATAAATAAATATATTTAGATATATATAGTAAACTATTAGCAAAAATATTAACCTTTAATATTTAACCAAGGTGAGTCATAAATTTGCAAGTTTTTGAGATAAGGGGATATATTTAACAATATATAACCATATCTTTTTTCTTTCTTTGTTATTATTTTATATAATATTTTACAGATATACTAAATTTTTTTTATTAATATTATTATACCTAAATCCCTTTTTTAAAAAATCTACTTGTGTATTAATTAGCTTTATAAAGAAGGTAAATCAACTTATAATATTACTAGAATTACTAGTGTTAGCTAATCTATTATAGCCAAAGCTATTAAAAATAACAATTAAGAAACATTTAAACTTAAACTTAAGTATGTTAAGATTATAAATAAACATGATGAGAAGTATATTTGTAGGTTAGTTAATATAAACAAGTATAGTACTGCTGTAGAAATATAACAGGAACTATAAGACTATACAAGAATATTAGTTAACACTAATACTATTATATGTGTTTTATGTTAGCATAGATACTACTCACACCTTAAGAAAAAACACCCCTAATTAAAGAAATCCTACTGTAAAACTAAGTAAGAGTTTAAATGTTGCTATTAATGTTAAATTAAAATTAATTAGAGTAAGGTTATTTAGTCTAATGAAACAAAAATATACTTTAGTAAATTTGATAGAAAAGCTAGATGTTTCAAAAAAGATACAAAACTACTTTATAACTATTATGTTAATTTTACCTAATAGTATAGTGGTAGGTTAATTATTGTTTAAGGATATATGTTGTCTTTAGGTGTAGGGTATCTTTATAAAGTTAATAGGGGAATTAATGCTGAGATATACTAAAATATTCTAAACAATAAATTGAAAAAAACCATTGAATAATATAAGTTAAACAAATTTAATGTTATTTTTTAATAAGATAATACCTTTTGTTATACTATAACTTCTACTATTAAATAGCTTAAAAATAACAAGATAACAGTTATAAAGTAGCTTCTTTAATCTCCTAACTTTAATCTAATTAAACATTTTTAAGATTAGTTAAAAAAAGCTATTAAAGCTTTCCCCTTAACAAAAAATTTAGATCAACTTTAAAAATATGTTTAAGAAGCATAAAACAAGATTAACCCTTCTTAGTGTAAGAAGTTAGTTGATTCTATACCCTACAAACTTAAAGAAGTTAGAAAAGCTAAAGGTAGATACACTAGGTTTTAATTTTTTTTTATCACCAAAAACCTACAAATTTATAACTCACCTTAAATAAAATTTAAAGGTTTATATTTTAGCTAATTAATAGCTAAATATCATTATTTAATGATATATATAACTAATAAATATAATACATTTTAATTATTTAATTTAAGTTTATTTCATTAAATATTAATCAAGTTATTAGTAAAAATATAGGTGTTTTTGATTTTATAACTCATTTTTATAGGTTAGTGTATTCTAAAGAAAAATATAAATAATATATTTTTATAATTATAATAATTTGTTAGTAAATATCATATATTATATAATATTCAATTATTATTATAGATATTTTTATAATAATATTTCAAATATTTAAATAGATAAATTAATAAAAAAAATAATATTAAATAGTTATTAAAATAAAGGGTATTTTAGTAACTATTTATTAAATGGTTAAATAGATTATTATTTAGCTATATAAGTAATTTTAAGGAAAGCTAATATTATTTGATTAATTATATAGGTAATAATAACATTGGAAAAACTTAAAACAATGATCTAATATTGTGGAATTTATTTGAAATATCATGTGACAGTTGAAGAGTTATTTTAACATTAAAAATAATATTTAGCAATAAAGCAATATTAGTTTAATTCACTTATTATATATATTATACATATTATATTATTATTCAATAATGAATCCATTATTTTTGTCAATTATTTTGATTTATATTAATAAAATTTGAATTTATCTTTGATTATTCCAATTATTTTTTTTAAAAAGTCTTTAAATAATTATAAATAAATAATTAATAATATTTTCAAAAATCTAATCTTTAGTGGACTTTATATTAAAATTGATCAATCATTAGAGTATTATATAAATCATATTTAAGATGATAATAATTGATTTAAAATATGAGGTTTAATAATTTTTAATGTAACACTAAAGCAGTTATGTATTAATAATAAACCTAAAATTGTCAATTATTTTATTAATTATTTTTTTGATTAAAAAAGATTTAAATATGACAAAGAACTTGAATATATTAAAAATTCAAATATATTTATTATTTATTATTTATGGATATTTCCACTCTAGATATCGAGAAATGTTAATATTTTTTCATCTTATCTAATCAGTATATAAAAAAGATTTAAGTTGGTGTAGTCGTTAAAATTTTGATTGCCAAAATAAGTATTTTATTTCGAATAATTTATAATTAAAATGTAAAAAAATAAAAGTTGTTTTAATTATATTAGTTGGATAAATAGCTTTGGTATCAGTATAAGATAGATAAAATAGCAGTTATGGCTCTAATAACATTATATATTTATAAAATTTTTCATTTTAAATTGTGAATATATTATATGAACAATCTCTAAGTGATTGTATATCAGGTATTATAATATTTGTGAACTAGGTAAAATTACATTATAGGCTTTGAATCAATTTTTTCTGATACTTATTATATATTGATCAGAAGTATAATTAACTTACCAATTATTAGTATATTTCTCAAATAAATTTTAATTTACAGAATAAATATCTTTTAATAAAATTTTAACTCAATCTCTATTTATTAAATATAATATAAACATTAAATCAATTTTGTAAATTTGCTAATAATAAAAAATAATTTTATTAGTAAGTCTCATATTTTGTAATATGTTTAAAATGATATGTAAATAAAATTAAAAAAATTACATAAATACTAATATAAATTTCAACATTAATAATTAATTTAAATTATGTAGATTTTAAATACCGGTATGTCTCATATTAATTGCTCGGATTTGAAATTGTAATGCAAAATTCAAACATTGTGCTACCATATTTATATTAAATATATTTAGTTCTTGTAGAAAATCATTTTTGATATATATAAAGACTTATTTAAGATCTTGATTTATTATTAATCAAACAGATTTAATCAAGATAGTTTTAGTCTATATATTTCCCATTCTATTTATGAGATATATTAAATTTTATACTAAAAAAATTTATTTTTGAATTATTACAAGTTATCAATTGACAATTTAATGCTTTATTTTAAGCTAAATTAAATAATATTTATAAAAAGCAAACATTTAACCTAAGAAAGACTAGTATTTCTCTGAATTAAAATATTAAGTGGGTTTGACTCAAATTTTAATAAAATTATTGAGTTAAAAATTAATTTTTTTCAAAAATTAAAAGAAGAGAATATCTTCGATTTGAGAATAAGATTAAATATATTTTTACTCTAAATCAGAGCATCAATCTGTGGAAACTCAAATATTATCTGATATTTCATAATCGACTATATAATTCTTTATCAAGTGTTTACTTACACAATACAAAATTCTCAATTAATTTAAATTCGGCAAGAAAATTGAGAATCTTAAAAACATAATATTTACTCATTACCTATACAAGACCTCGGTAACTATATTATTGTGATTTACAAAATGGAATTAAAAAATAATCAATTTGTAAAATATTATGATAATTTCGATTTTGCATGATTTTTTGTGTACCGCATTTATTGTAAATCAAATTTTCATTGTTTATAAATTATATTTAATTATTTAATTAATTATTAGGTTTTATTATGGTTTCAAAAATTTCTATAATAAGGTATTTTTCGGATTTTATTTTTATTGTTTTAAAAATTAAAAAGGAAATTAAACTCTTATGTTTATTTTTACAAGTGAAAGTATTTATCAATAGTAATGAATATGAAAAATTTGTGTTATGAGGCTGGTTAGTTATCTTTTCATCTTTAGTGTATGTAATAACCATCCCATTTAAATTATCTTATTGTAATTAAATATTATATGATATTTCAATTAATAATATATAATATTATAAGTAAAAAACATATTGAGACTTGGAATACTTGTATTTAATCTCTTAATATTGAACTTTGAATAAAAAATTGAGTCATTAATGACAAGATTCCATATTAAATGAGGAATTCTGACATATATAATTAAATTGATTACCCGAAGATGAAGTGTATTATCATATTTAATATTATCAAAAGTATGTACTTTGGGAGAAATATATTCAATAACAACCTAATTTAAAGTTGTAAGTAATAATGATATCCTCTATTTTACATGCTGAATATAAATATGTAATGAAAGTTATGATTGATTTTATATTTGATTATTATATAAATATCCTCGATTAATTAAATATTCTAAATACTAACCAAATCGATATATATATATATATATATATATATATTAAATGTTTAATTGAATAAAATACAATATCAAATAATAAAGTAAACCATATTGTATACACTAAAAACTATTGGGATGTGTAAAACTGCGACTTTATTCAGATTGTATTAGTGTTAATTTTGCAAAAAAAATGATAAAATCAATAATAAATAACCAAATATTTTAGGTGTATATTATGTTGAGGGTACAAGTTCAATACCAATGATATAGTTAAGGAAAAGGATGAGAATTGACTTCTGGAGGTCAATTGCTTTCATTTAATATGTACTTTAATAGTTTCAACACCCATGAGGTACACTCAAATACTTTCACAATCTTGCATGCCCCTATTGCATCCAGCCATTATGGATATAATCATAACTAGAACTATATTATTTGTATTGTAATCTCAGATTACTAAACATTGATATTTATACCGTCAAATATCACTGGTATACCATCATTTCTTATTCCAAAGTTCGACAAAAGTAATTTTGTGGTAAAAAAGTAAGATATGTTAGTAGTAAAAATAGAACACTTGTTAATTGGCGTATTAGCAGATAAGTTTTAGAGGAACATTAATAATTGATATATATGGTGTGAGAGATTATATACTTAAATTGAAATTTCGGTCATTCTAAAAAATCGATGATTAAGATGAGGATCAATTACCTGTTTGGAAAAAAAATCGGTATAATCAAAAATTGATTGCAATTTTTGAACTTATTATGATTGTTTGATTTATAAAAATTTAAAATTATATCTGATATTTATATAATATTTTGGTATTTCCTAAACAACTTATCTAGTTTAGATTATTTATATGCTAATCGTCATTGTTAAGATTTAATTAGATGATTAATAGTTTAGGTATTTTTCTAAATATATCATTAATCCAGTTTTATAAATTAGAACGAAATTAATGGCACAAGTGGTAACAAGAAATCCTATAAATACTTCAAGTTTGTAAAATATTTGGTCATCTCTGTAGTTTGTTAATATTGTGAATTTTTTCTACTAATAGGTTTACTTATTATCTGTATTCCAATTGTAATATATAATAATTTTAATTAATTCTTTTTTTTCAATGTATAATAATAACCATTTTCAACATCCCTTAAATGTCCGATCAGTAAATATAATAAGACGAAATCAATCTAATGATATACTGCCACCTATCAATCAGTTACCATATCCTAATCTGTCTGTAACAAAGCTAGCACCTATTCACTCAACAACGATATCAGCTTCAGATAATATGTATAGGTGCGTGGAATGTTTCAAAACATTTAAAAGAAAAAATACACTTATCAGACATCAGCGCGTTCACTCTGGAGTTAAGCCGTATGCGTGCAATGTATGTAATAAAAGATTTACTAGAAAGGACATACTAGAAGGACATAAGCTCAGTATTAAATGCCAAAGAAGAACCAAACACCACATTCAATCTATATCTTCTGCCAAAGATTTTACTAATGAGTATCAACAATACCCTGAATCATCCTATTCCTTCACAACACAAAATACTTTAAATCCTTCGTTTCTTTTGTCTGATGACATCCAAAAAAACCAAGGGAATTCATCACCAATAATATTCTACTCATCACCTTTAGTAGCGGCTGATTCATCATTTCCATCACCCAATATAACCACGTCCAAATTTCTTGAAAATAATTCGTCCCAGATTTTAACACCTCGGAATAAGTTTAATTTGAATTCCGACAATCGATATACTTCAATATTTGATAGTTGTTTAAATTAAATAATAAATATATATATCTTGAACAGTGAATAAAAAACAATATGCAGAGAATATATATTTGGCCTATATATATATATCAATTTATAAATATAATCAATCTAATATTTCAAAAATTTTGAGAAAAAAGTTAAACTGTATATGTCTTAATTACTTATAAATAATCTGATCTTTTTCTTGAAATTTTTTGAATGATTATTTAATTTTATATTAGGTAAATCGAAAATGATTAAAGGTATTTCCTAAAATTGAACATATTCCTCTTTCACATTAACCCGGTAAGTTTCTGACAGCTATCATAATAAATCAAAGGCCGAAATTCATGCCAATGCTAGATTTTGATGTTTTTGTTAATTTTTTGTTAAAGATTACATGATAATTTCATTTTTTAAGATAAAATTAATTAAATTGTATTTAAAATATTTTCATTATAAAACTTTAAAATTGTACAGTATTCTTAACTATTATAAATTATAGTATTTTTACATGTTTTCAATGTGGATTTCAATGTGTTACATTATTGGCTTATAAATATATATCAGACATCATAAACCAGATTGATCATTTTTTCTCATATATTTATTGAAATTAAATATCTTGAGCTTTAAAGTTTAAGATCAAAGCTTGTTGGAGGTGAAATGAACTAGATTTTCAAGTGAAAGAGCAAAGATTTTCCGACCAAGGATTCAATCATATTAAATTTAATTATTATTTTAAATTTTGCCTGATTCAAAATTAAAAATTGTCTTTAAATGTTGATACCAGAGTTGTAAAAAAAGATTTTAAGTAATATGAATGAAGTATTATATTATTTCAATTTTTATATTTATATTTTACTTGACAACGCTTACCGTAGCATTTCAAATATAACCATTTTAAAGAAATCGGCGCATAATTATATCGATAATTGAAAAATAAAAATTGTTGATAATATTCATAAATGATAATCGGAAAATGATTACAAATATTAAAACAAGCTTTTAGTTTAATTTAATATATATGTCAATATAGATAAAAATATATTTTGTTAATATATAGGTTACAAAAATATTAAAATAGAGAGATACATTTTAAATTAAATGAATTCATCAGTTAATCAACTGTTTTCATTACGGATAATAATATTTGATTTTTTATTCCAATTTTAGAATATTTTTTTAAGTTGGCTAACTATAACTCGTAATTAATAATGATGTTTAGCTTCTAGAGTAAATCACTATCAGACGATTTCAGATGATATTTGGGTAATAAACATATTCTGTTTGTGATTTTTTTGACTTTTGATAATAGTATAATCAATAGATTGAAATATTCAGTTAATCTATTTAATCTTCTATTGTAGATCTTATACTAATATTATTAGATTAGATTGTTAATATAATTTAAAAGTTACTATTTCAATAATATTCATTATTTAGTTTAAATTGTAAAGATAACAGGAGCTATTGAAACTTAATATTATAAGCAATTTAATTTTTGTAAAGCATTATATTTAAAATCATATTATATATTCAAATGATACAGCTTTTATTTATTTTGAATATTAGAATAATTATTAATATTTCAATAATTCATGTTGCGATTAATTATCTTTGACATATTATATAATTCAAATTGAAATCAACATCCAATTATATCTCAATATTCAATATTGCAATTCTACATCGAAAAATAATTAAAATCTCAAATGAAAAATTTTGATTCAACTTGATTACAATGTTTCATTGTATACAAATACCTTCTCACAATTCAATAAACAGCTAATTAATATCAGATAACAAATTCATATAAACTTATTTTACATAACTATTATAATTTTTTATGTTGAAATTTATTATTCAAAACCAAAATGAATTTTTCATATTAAAATAAGAAAATAAATTTTATATTCAATATTCTTGTGCTATTGCCCATTTCAATTATTAATATTGTTAGGTTTGCAAATATAAGATAGTAACATTATTACTAAGCATACAATTGATGTATAGTTCTAATTGATTCATTCTATTCTATATTTCAATAATGTATATACCTAACTACTCAATACAGTAATGGATATAGTTACTGATTACAAATCAATTGTTACTCCTTTTTAGCTTCAATGCAGTATAAATACCATTCTTATTATTCACTTAATAAACAAGATCAGATTTAACCGAATCCTCATAAATTACTTTTCCAATCATATAACCTCAAATCTAACAATAAAAATTTATTTCTCTGAAAAATTTTGTGCTGCTATTATATATATTGAAATGATCATTTAATAAGTTTATATTAAAAAAAGTGAATATATTACAAAAAATTAGTTCTATTTTTATTTTACCATTATTTTCATTAAAGCAGATGATTCAATTATTTATTTTGATTAAATTTGGCATACTCTCTCCATAACCATGTAATCGTGCTAAAAATTATATTAGGCAAATAAAATGATTATGTCCAAATCAGATATTAAATATCGCTAACTAGTGAAAATTAAAATCTGATATGAAAAGAATGAGAGATAAAGATATACAGGTATAATAACATAACTTGCTATAACAAATCAAAATTTTTACAATTATACTTCACTCAAAATATATAAAATTATGCCATCATTGTTACAAAGTTTTATATTTTTTAATAGTGGCTTGGATTTGATATTTGATTTGTACATGATGATTTTATTTGCTAGATAAGACACACTTTAATTAATAATTTTGAAAGCATCAATTGAGGTACTTAAAATTGAACTTAACTGGTTCTTAATATCAATTTATTAGGCACTCAAACTTTTTATCCTATATTTTTTCCTCAGATTTGATAATTAATCTGGTTTTGAATTCTATATTGGTTCATTAATAAACATTAATAATTATATTCCTTAATATGCAACATTGATTGGTTCTTGAAAAATATCCAAATTATATCTTTGATGATTTTTTTAATAAAATTTCAGTTATTCTAATTATTTTAAATTCTTGACAATATATAGATAAAATTGATATCCCCAAATTGACACAGATATATAAAGGACAAAAAATTGATGAAATATTTCAAAATTTATAATTTGTAGTAATTTGGAAATTATTAATAACTAAAGAAATAATAACAATAACAATAACAATAACAATAATAATAACAATAATAATAATTTCCATTCAAGAATTTTATATATCTATTAAATTGAAGAGAAATTGGATGACAAAGTGAAAATTTTATATTATCCATAATTCTCATATATTTCATTTGATAAAATTTTTAGTCATATCATAAAAATCATGATCAACCTCAATAATGAATATCTTATTCACTTATTCTGAGATTTATCTTAAAATATATAAATTTAAAAAAAATACAAATGTCATTATTTTTTGTTAATTAAAATAATATTCAGTTTTCTCAATTAACGTATTTTATATTAATAATTTTACAAAAATGGCGCTATTAATAATAATTTATAATCTCACATTAATATATTAATATTAGGTTATCATATTTCATTTAGATTTAATTTAGATATATTATTTAAATAAAATATATAGAATGGAATATAAACAGTGATATTATCTGATACTTAAAATAACTGCTGTAGATAGAAGATGATTTGAACATATTATTGAATAGATACAATCAGGTAATATATAGTATAAGGAGATGAAATATATTATAGTATCAATATATTTGAAAAAAACAGGTAATCGATTAAAACTAATAGTGAATTATATATTATATTAATGGAACATGAAAAAATTAAATAATATTGAGTAATTTTCACTATACTGTTCTTTCAATATGAAAATCTAAGTTGAGTAAAATTATTTTATTTTTTAAATTAAACCAACTATAACTATCAGTTAATATACCCCAACTATTAATTAACAAATACTTTTCTAAACCTTAAAAATGAGTTTAAATTCGTTATAAAAGTGTTTTATTGATTAATGTTTTCTCTGTGCCTTGATTTAGAGTGTATTAAAACTATATTTACATTGATCGATTACCGAAAAATTATTAAAAATTGACGCATATTTCGTTGGGGGTTGAATCAACATATATTCAACATCTATGAAGTGTTAAATAATTCAGATTAACGCAATAATTGATATCAAAATAAGTCAAAGTTTTGTTTAGTTTATATAAATTTTATCCTATAGATTTCTCAAAAATTTTTCCAATTTTGATTGTTTTTAAAACAATAGATTAGTTTTAAACTACTGTTAAAGTTATCCTTAAATATTTAGGCTATATAATAATAAATTTCAAGTTAAATACAGTGTAACTTATAAATATATAAAATATATAATATAAAACTTAAATTTAATAATGAATAATATTTATAAAAGATATAACATATGATGATTTCAAATGTTTTACATGGAATCTGGATATGATATATAGATACATTATATAGGTTGATTATGTACGTAAAATATAGGTTAACTATTCATAATTAAGATTTGATTATTGTTTATGGAAAATTAATCATATAATTCATTTTAATATTATATAATGATGACATAGTCAAAATTTAAGGGGGATATTGAATATCATTTACTTTTTACATGTGTCAATAGATATAAATTATCTATTTATTATCCCTGACAAACATATATATTGAAATACACGGACTTTGGCAATTTGATATGATAAATGAAAATGAAATAATGGAATTTTAGTCGTAATCAAAAAAGGATGCGTATTTGCGGTTTGGATGGAATTAGATATAAAAAATATATAGCAAATATTTAGTAGTGTTAATTAAAAAATATTCAATTTGAGTCCAGAATCGTAATTGATTTTTAACAATCTAATCCTCAAGCAAATTGGTGTAGAAATTGATAGGATAATTTAAAATTTAATATTGATAAATTAAATATAATTTAATATTAAAATATTATAATTATATATTAAATAGCTATACATAATAAATAATATCCATTTATGTTTGGCTTTAATAATTTAAACTAATTAGATATTTTTAATTTGATTAAATAAATATTTATTTATAAATAACATGATCAGGTTGAATCTTAAGGAGAACGTAATTAATTTGAATAAATGATTAATATAATTCTATAAACAGGATTTTTCTTTAATTTTCTAATAAAAATGTGATTTTCTTAATAGTGTTTTGAATATTAAGGATGTTTCTCTTTCTCAAATACTGAAATCAAATATGAATGTTTAATAATTAAATATCAAATTCCGATTTTTAAAAATATAATAATATATTCTATATCTTGTTATTGATATTCAATATATAAAATATAACATATATTATTAATTTTTTAGTTAAGAAAATGATGAAAAACAGTTGTCATTCAAAAATAACAATAATTACAATACACCAATATTGATTTTAAAAATATGAATAAATCGATTTTGTTAAGAACTCATATTAAGGATAGTGTTGCACCATACCTTCATTATATTAGAATATTTTTTGGGTTATATATTCTTAGTAAATGAAACTCAGGTTTTTGATAATGAGAGTATCAATAGATTTTTTATACTTAAATACGTAAAATTTTTATGATAATATTACTAAAATTATTACTTACTTTATATATAATATGTATTCAATCAATATTCCTTCTTAATCTAGGATAGCAACAAAGCATATTATATTTATCTATTTCATTGAATTCAAATATCAATTTTATATTATAATTATATAATATGAATCTATATAATTATAAATAGTTTATTAGTAAATATACTTACATTTAAATTCATATATAACAAAACTTACTTGAATTATTATAATTATAATCACAGTTCGATATTGTAGATTTTATTAAATAAATGGAGTTTTAAAGATTGAATATTGCATTAAAATGTTGGTTTGTAATAATCAAAGGGCATATTGAAAAAGAACTAGTGCTATAGCTGAAAGACATTATCAATGGAAGGGAGAGCAGTTTCTTCAGAAGTAAGAATGTAATCAATCGACATACGTCGAATTGAGTCACGATTCAAAGGTTGAGACTCACTCTCGCTCGTTTCAATATCACCTTCAGATCGATATGTGGTCTGTTGAAAATGAGATGTTCTTTTTTGACATTTGATACTCTTCTTGTGATTGTCTAAAATATCTTTTCGGCTAAAACTTTTGTTACAAATATGACATGAGTAAGATTTAATTCCTGTATGTATTCGTAAATGTCTTATTAATGAATTTTTCCTACTAAAACTCTTTCCACATACGTTACATGCGAAGCGATACGTATCTATTGATCTTGTATTCAATTTCGCTGTAGGCAGCCTAGTCTGTGATAGGCTAGTCTGTTGTAATTGATTTATCGGCGGTAATATCATGTCAAAGTTTTGCAAACTAGTATCATCTGTACTAAAGTTCAAGCTTGTAAATTGATAATTCTTTTCAGACATACTATACTAAAATAATTAAATGATATGAGTTAAAATAATAAAGATAAAGATTTTTATATTGAATAGAGTTTTAAAATTTTTCCAAAATTTCAATTGTTTACTCCTTTTTATACCCCAAATTATTCTTTATTTTCAGATCAAATTTCAATTGTTCTTATTTCTCAATTATAATTTAGATTATCCAGTCGCTTTTCAATTTCATTTTTTAAAATCCCTGAAACTATTGCCTTTTAATTCATATATTTCAGTAAATATACTGTTCTCAAATAAAGTTAACTAATTAAATGCCATTAAAATTCAAGTAATATTCTAAGTTAAATATTTTATTCTAATTAGGCATGTTCTTTTTCTTAAAAAATTAAACAATTAAACATTATTTAAAACTTCTTGTTTAGGTATAATCTGTGCAGTAACCTATGACACAGGAGGATGTGATATTGCTACTTTCAGCCACTTAGTATATTTATTGCCATATTATAAAACTAAGACTAACTCTAATTAGGTGTATAATACTCCTAGAAATCGATTACTCCGTTTAATTTTTGATTTGAGCCCGAATATGTAAATACTTACGAAATTTGATATTGGCTATGTAATATCGATCAATTTCTAGTATTATATTATATTCGAAATTGATTGAATGTGATAAAATACTTCATAAGAGGCACAATCTAATGGAATATAAAAAATATATATAGTAGTGACATGCTTTAATATTGTTTGCTTATTGAAATGTTAGTTTGGCCATAAATATGAATCTAGGTTCAAACACTAAGGAAATCTCAACATCAAATTTGTGTTCTTATTAATAATAAGAAAAATTAGTTTTATGTCATGTATGATAGTGAGCCATCTAAAAATACAATATTTAATGATCTAAAATGTACCTCTAAAGAAGTTATAATATCAAAAATATATCAATAGGATATATATATATATATATGTTGATTTATATATCACAATTATTATACTAGTAAATCTTGGTTTGGGTACTTACATTATTCAGATTTAAAGCTAATATTTCAACTAAGAAAAAAAAATATTAATAACAGTTAAATTAAATATTCAGGTTGAAATATATTATGTGATATGTTGGTAATATATATTCGATGATATTTGGCATATCAAAGTCAAAGTTTGAGATATGGTTTTTAATAGAATATCTTGCTACTATCATATATATATGTTTTAGCATCTAACATTAGTTAATTATATGCTAACTTTATATTTATTCATAATACTATGAATAATATATAATTTTAAATATTATTTTTAAATTTCGCGATTATATATGAAGTTAAATATTATTATTTTAAACTAAGTAAATAAAAACTTTGAGTCATACAAATTCAAATATAATTTTATATAGATAAATGACAATATTATTAAATCAGAAAATTATATCTATGAATGTTCATTCACAATATATGACATTGAAATCAAAGAAATAGGTTTTGCTTATATGCTAACAAATTCATAAACTCATTCAACATCAAGAACTATTTAATAATATTACTAATAGCGTTAAATTATGGTTTATATTTCCAAACATATATATCACCTAATGATGTTTAATTTTTAAGTCTGAGCTTGTTAACTAATACATTATATTATATAAAATATTTGGACTTAATATTACATAAGTTAATTTATCATTCAATAATATTTAAACTGTTATTTTTTGATTTAGCAACTAATATTTATGAATAATTTTGATACATCCAATTTAATTGTATTATTCTAATAAAAATCTAGTATAATTATAATATTCTCTTTTATATATCATTAACCAGTTTAATTCATGATACTCAATGATTTAGGTTTCGATTATCTAATGTATTATAATATATAGTATATAAAATAATTATCAAATATATTTAATACAATATCAATATCTTTGTAGCTTGGTATCATATAATTTTAGAGTTAATAGAATTTCAATCAATTTGTATTTGGCTAATAAGATCTACTCATTTAAAAACAATTAATATTGTCTGTAGTAAAAATTCTGTACTATAAAAATTTAAGAATAAATATTTGTATATTTGTATATTTATATATTTCAAAAGAAAAACCGCACTCAAAATTAGGTTCAACAAAAATAAAATATAAATATAGTAATAAAAATTCATTGCCCTATTTACTGAGTAAACAAAAATTTGAATCCCCTTTTAATTGAAATATATCAAATATTAATCTTATTTTTACAAACAGAAATTTTGGAATTTAGACGATAATAAAGGATAAAGCTTAATATCATGGATCTATTTTTTTATCATATATTCAAATTTCCAACAAGTGGGCTACTTTTTATATTGATTGTTTTAACTATAATTAAGGTTTATTTGATATTTCAATTCAACTTCTATTACATTTATTAATCCCTTTTAATGATTTACACATACATGCAATGATCGATTCATGAACCAAATTGAATATTTATGGCAATTGATGTATATATCTGAATTAAATATTGAAATCAATTTAAGTTATATAGTCAATAAAATTTAAATTATTGAAATATATTAATAATTTTAGGTTTTGTGTTAATGGAATTTTTCAAGAATATCTTTACACTTTAGAAAATATTAAATAATGAACAGATTTTAATAAGTCAAATTGTGTATAAAATTTTTGGTTATATATTATTATTATTATATACTCTACTGATAAAACGATCTAATTTTAATAATTTGATAACAAAAGTGATTGATGTGATGATATTAAATTGATTCATATAAGTCAAGTTCAAATAAATTGCTTCAATTCAGTATAAATTGATACACTCGTAACACAAAAAAGAGATAAACCTATATATTATTGAATTAGATAATAATTAACCTTTTCAGTAATAATATATATTGGAAATATATTTTGTTGTTCTTTAACTTCAACTTGCTTTTATGTTTAATGAAATAAAAATGAAATTTGAATTTGATTGGTTGGTAAAAAAATCTTTGTCCGCCCGTAATAAGATCCTATAGCTGTATTTTTTAAAACAAAATAGACATAAATATTTTTGATTATTTTAATATTTAGATATAAGAATATTGAGAAAGATTTCCAAAGCATTATTTATTGAAGATAATAGATCAATGAAAAGCTATGCTTTTTAACCTTGTATGATATTATTAGAGATATTTCAATCGAAAATTTTTTGTGACCTAGTTTATTTATTTATGCATTTATATTCCATATTAATTTTAAATTCAATTAAATTTATAAAGAAATAGTATTAGAAATTTTAAAATAAATCAGGTTAAATATATTTAGTTTGAATTTTGAAATATGATGAGCTATGTCGAATCATAATTGGTAGAGATTTTGTAAATATCAGCAATTATACATTATTACATCATTTATAATGATACAATCAATAATGTAAGTTTGTATATAATAGACTAAAATTGCTGTATTTTATTGGCTTTTTTACTTGTCGATAAATCTTTGTATTAGAGGAGAAGACCCATTAAAATAATAAAATATATGTATCTAGAAATTAAGGACCTCTATAATTTCCTATATTATATATATATTTAACGATGAATGGTTAAATAATCTTGATATTAATATCCTTATATTAATTTTGGAAATTTTTTGGAATATTTGAAAATATTATTTAATATATCAGTGAATATCAAGTATTTGAGAAGATTCGTTCCAAGAATATTGATTTGATTTAAAAATTTCATAATGCTAAATATAATAATATTGTTCCATTGATTTGAATAAGGAATAATCTAAAGGGTATATTTGAATGATAGCATCAACTCATCATTAATATAATAAATATTTCTATTTTGAAATCATCACCAAAATTTTCTGATGCAATTTTACAGCTTAAAAGAAAAAATAGATATATTTCATTTCCAAATTTAAACTGTATATTTATATTATCTATCTATTAATGATATAATACTTGATAGTATTACGTGGATTCCTAAATAAATCTTAGTATTCAATATCTTTTTGAAGTTTTTCAAAGTTAACTATATACATTAAAAATAAATATAATAAAATACATCACTTCCCACAATATAGTGTATTTTTTTGTTTATAACTTGGATATATCAATATTAGTATAGCTATAATGTAGTTTATCTATTTTGGTAAAAAAGATTCTAGAAATTTCTCCCGAATTTAATGCAAAATTTATTTAGTTTGAAACTTGATTACATGTTAACATTTATTCAAGAATATAGGAATTGTACTTTTATTTTATTTTTCAATTAATAAAACCAAATTTACATATTATACTTTCATTAGAAATATTCAAAAAAAATATTTACTAGAAAAATATTGAAATTTGAATAATTAATAATCTCAAATTTCATAGTTTAATGAAAATTATTGTCCTCTTTTCTAAAATTTGTAAAATCAAGCTATTAATAAAATATATTGTTCACTAATAATAATCATTTAGGTTTGATTTAGTATATTTTTTATTTTCTAGTTTTTTATTCCTAAGGATATATAAATATCCATTTCGAATTACGCTTTATATTGATTTTGAGTGTAATCTAAGTTAAACATGATAATGAGTAATAAATATCCGACACTCTTAACAATTTAGGATTATAATACCAAATTGACAATTTCCATGAATTAACTATTTTCTATATTCTGTCTAGCAGGTATTATGTATCCCCTTTAATACTACATACTTTCATTTATAAAGTTCAAGCTACTTTGTATATCTTGGATTGCAAAATAATATAATTTGATTTAAAGGATTCTGACCATAACCTAATCTCAAAAATAAAATTTTGTAATATGAATTAAAATTAAAGACATCTCGAAAGACTATGAAGTTTATTATTTCAAGGATGATCTCAATTTTCCAGGAATTTATCAGAAAAATAGAAAAAATAACATGAACTGGATCTGATCCAGCTCCAAGTACTTTCCTTAATAATTGTCATACTTCAATTACACTCCTTTAATCTCCCAATCCAGTACCACAATCACCATTTATCATGAGTTTAATCACTCCTTTAATACTAACATCAATTTATATCAGCAACTAAGAACTGTTGCCTATATTGAGAAAAAATCGTATTCTCATTCTTAATATATATTAATTGAATAACTGTGAAACATTGAATAGAGATAATTTTAATATATAAAATTTTTAATTGAATTGCCAAGCTATATTGATGAACTTATGGTTTATGTATATCAAATAAAATGTTATTAAACGTATTATATTTACTGATTTGATTACTTCTTCGATTACAATGAATGTAATAATGATAGTGAATTACATTCTTCAATATTAAATTGATATGAATTTAAAATCAATTAAGTACATTTTATTAATATAATTCTTGTATATAACAATCAAATAAACAATTTTGAATAAAACCATTAACGTATAGTGATTTTCAAATTGGGTATATTATGTTATTAATATCTAATATAATCCATTAGAAATATCAGTCATATATCAAAATTTTTTAATATTTATTTTTCTGAATTGAGTATTTAATTTCAACCATAGCATTGACAATCACAATATTAAACTCACATAACAGACCTGTTGTTTGCATAACTATTAAATCCAAATATACTTAATTATTTCGAGAGGACTTGGCATTCAAAATTCTATCTTCCTCTTGATGAGATAATTATGAGCACTAAGCGAAACAAAAGAGCAAAGTTTTAATAAACTTCCACCTAACCCAAAATGAAGTTATAAACATTAAACAATCAATAAATATTATTATTGGTACTCTCTGATGGTTCATGTTACTGAAATAAATTAATGATTGGGGATTTACAAACCAGATAATGTTTTAATTTTTAAGAAGTTTCAGGGAATAAATTGAATATTGTTATCATTCTTAATTTATTGATATTGATTTATTCTATCTATCGGCCCAAGGTAGAAGGATTTTTCTTAATGTATATCTAAAAGATCAAAACAATATTACTTATTTTGTTCATGTTTTTAAAATATATCAATGTATTTTATTGATTTAGATTAAATAATATGAGAAACAATGAATAATAACGCCATACCATTTGAAATATGATAAAATTTAATATTTTATTTATATAAATATTGATTATCAATTCACAATATCTCCATAGAATATCCTGTTTTTTAAGGTCAGTCATCTATAAGAGTTGTAAATAAAAATAGGAAATTAAGATTTGGATTTATGATTAGATTTTTTAATTTAAGTTTATTTCAATATTTACGGTTGAAACTCTAAAGTCATTGTAATTTTGATTTGAATGTGGAATATTTTATAATCTAAAGTGAGTGTATATAAATATATTTTTCAATGGTAAAACAATTTTTACTTTTAAAGTGTTTATATATACATTTTAAATTCTTGATTGATTTTGCTATTTTATAATTAATATATTATGTTTTTCTTCTATTCCTGTATATATCCAAGCGACAATAAATATCTTATATTATTATCTCCAAATCGAATCTGATTGATATTAACTTCAAAAAAATGATGTTATATACTATTGTATTTCAAATTATTTATCATTTCAAAATTTATCCTTATCCATCAATATTCTTCAACATTGATCACTCTTAAGACTTCAAAGAATTTTCTATAAAATTTCGATTTTTTTATTATCTTTATATAGAATGTATTATATCCAGAAGTGTTTATAATAAATATATGGATAAATAAGAATAAAATATATTATTTTATATTACCATTCGCATCATGATTTTATTGAGCTGAAATTTGAATTTTTTTAATAATTTAACCAAATATGATTTGTTATTAGCGCAAATAGATTTTTTTCAACCCTGAAATTACTTCAAGTGAAAAACTTTTAACTTATACTAAATTTGAATCTCATATATGATCGAAAATATAATATTAGATTAGAAATGCCCCTAATTGGGTTGAAGAAAAGAGATTTGTCAAATAATCAAATAAATCAAGTAAGTTTTGATATAATTAATTAACTATATGAAGAAACAATTTCAAATCAAATTCTTTAATGAAACAAAGTCAAAAATATTATAATACATAAAATTACTAATTAATAAACTATCGTACTGTTTAATATTTTAACTATAGTTCACTTATTTTTATTATTAATTTGAATATATACTGACATAGAACATATGTTATATATACCATTGAAATTGGTCTAATATCTATCATATTCATCATTCATTTTAACTTGTTCATTCAAAAATATTATATATTTATTGTAATTGACTCAGAACAGTAAATTCCATTCATAGGTAACTTTATTTTAATATTTCATATATCATTGTACATATTCAGTCATCTAATCTAATATCATTTGATAATAATCTATATTTTGAAATTTATTATCTATAGTACCGAATTTAATCGTTTTAGTTAAATTATTTTATAAGCTTTGTTAAGATTAAGCTTTATAAAAGAAACTTGACACTCTATCAATAATAAACATATGTCATAACGCTAATATAAGTATACTTCATTATTTATAATAGTATTTCCTACTCTAAAAAGAGATTAAAAACTGTAAATAATTCCTGAAATGTAGGTAAAACTATATAATAAATAATTCTTGAAATATTTCTATATTAATATCAAAATTGCCATTTGAATATTAGTTAAATCTCCTTTATATATTATTTTTATTTCTATAATTCTAATTTTCCATTTTCAGTAATGGAAACATGATATTTTTTTAAATCTTTTTTAACTAATATTTGAGTATATTTCTATTTTTTATTTAGTATATAAATATATTACCTTCTATAGTTTATATCTTGGTTACATAAATGGTAACCCGCCCGACCAACTTCATCTCGCGATCTATTACCTTATGGAGTCTTAACCCCAAAAGGCCTATCACACCACTTCAAGGTCTCATTCCTCTAGCAACCCAATACACTTCTTTACACTACCTATAGCCGACAATTCGTCTATAAAAGAACCACTGTCGGGATTCATTATCATCATCACTCCCGGTCTTCTGTGAAGCCCATTCAACCTTTGACAAACCCAATAAAACACTATAACCTAAACTACCAAACAGACAATAAACAAGCCGCTTCCTTAACTATTGTTAAGATTATACTAGAAATCGGTAGAACCATATTATTATCAATAAATCAACTTTCTATTATATTAATGTAAGAATAATTTTCAATTTTGCCATATTTGTTATAAATATTAATATACACTTGCAAAATATCATTTGATAGGTTATTATGTCGAATAATATAGTATTTTGATGCTTAAGGAGCAAGACATATCAAACACATATAAATATTTTTAATTAAATATTTATTAAAATTAATTTCAACATAATTTGGTTATTTTGATTTTACACTATATAAAAATATGGATATCTAAATAAAATTTGATTTATATTATGTATTTATAATTAATTAAATTTTAATTGGCCTTTAACCTTCAAATATAATGACATTTTCAATAAAATACAAATTATTATTAAATCCAGTGTCCAATATATAATCAGATATTACAAATATACTTTGATATATATTTTTCAAAATAACAAAATTTGAATATAATATTAAATAATTCAAGTTTGCTTTTACAAAATTTATATAGAATGTAATTTTATATTTAAAATGATTAAATATTATATCGAATTATTGTGATCATATTCAATATTTTTAGTATATATCATATAGAAAATAAATCGCTGAAATATTACTTTTTTTGTTCTTTGAATCTAAAATTTTAAATAAATATATTAAATTCTTTGAATTATTATATACATTCACTATTTTGTAGTATTTATCTTTTGTTTGAGTGATATTAATTTCAATTTTACTATATAATGTATTTATACCACATATATCTTTATTTCTATACTTTCATTAATAGGTATTTAATTAAATATAAATTTGATATAGAGAGATATCAAATAATTTAATTTATTATTAATATTGGAAAAATTTTTAATGAAATAGAAATGAATACTAAGGATTATATGAAAGATTCTTAGTTAAGTGTTACTATTATTTATAGAATTCTGAATAAATTTAATTGAATATATATCAAAACTCAGTATCAAAAAACCAAATATATTAATCATCGACTTAATAAATTATATATAAACAAAATTGTAATTATAAATATTGATAGTATAGCTTTTATCATTATAAAATATAAATATTAATAATTTTTTGAAAAATAGCACCTACAATAATGTAGTCGTTCTCAAACAAAGTAATATCATATTTTGAATCACTAATACTTCATTTCAGGCACGATATATATACATTCTAAATATTAATTGCATCAAATTCTTATCATGAATTAATTTATAATCTTTCAATCATTTAAAGAAATTTCAAATTAAAATGAGATGAAATAAACAACGGAATTAAATATGATAGAATTATTTGAAATTTTTAATCAGCATTTGATTTGTTTATTTTTTTTAATTTATCAATTTATTAGTTTTTTAATATAAATATAAAAAGTTAATCTAGGTCAATTAAAAAAATTTATTTCAATAATTCAATTTTTTGGTCAAAAATAATAGTGAATAAAATTATTTGAATTTAATTAAACTATTTTGATTGTAATTTTTACTTGAAATGTTTCACATATTCTTGCTTTGAAACCTCTAATTTCATATTCTTTCAACCAATCACCACTCAAGATTTATAACATTAATTGTTATAATCCAATCGTAAAACGAATTTATATATAATATGAATCTGTGTGTATCAATAAATATTTTGGTAAATTTAGTAAATGGTATTGAAAGATTGTATTATGAGATTATTGATATTTAATTAAATTTGAATAGCATCAAAATGGTGGTTTATACTAATGAATATTAAGTAGAATGCAAACATCTTGGCGAATAAATTATTAATAAAATATTTCATAAATATAGTTTAGGTTTTATATAATATTTTCAATAATCCAATTTATATCTTTTTAATATTAAAATATTTTAATGATTTCATAATAATTAGTATATGAATTGTCAAATTGTGTTTAATCTCTGTTGGAGAGTAATCAAACTAAAAATTACTATTTTACTAAATGTTATATATATTAAAATAGAAATATAAATCAACAATAGAATAATAAATATTATTAAGATACTAGATATGGAGATTGCTAATGAAATCAATTTCATACTTGATAATATATTGTACTTTCTCTATGGGTATTATGAATGATGTAGTGTGAGAGGCAATGGCTATTATTATTACCTAATAATAGATAAGTGTATTTGAGGATTATTGACTAAAGTGGTGATTGGAATAAGCTATTGGATTTAGTCATTAAGATAATCTATATTACAACATGCGACGCAAGTAATGGTCAATTAAGGTAAAGCCTCCTTGTAGAATAGAAACCCGAGGTTAGAAATGATGTCCAGGGTAACACTTTGAGTTCTCATAATATCATATTTTTTTCAATCTCTATCGTTGAATACAGTAAATTCAAAATTATTTCCAGGGCCCTATTTCGACAATATTTGTAAAATAGTGTTATCAATGTATGGAAATTTAGTGAAAAACAAGTAGATATATTTTTTGTCAATTTAATGCTATTCTACATTATATGCTAAAATATGTTAAAGCTATTTATTATTAATATATAGATATTATATAAGAGATATCTATATTAAAATTCATTTTATTTGACAAACACTAATTAGTATAGTATTATATTTATATAATATTTAGAGTAATTATAATTATTTATCAAGGATGCATTGAAGTGTCTATTAAATGGATATCCAATCTTATATAAATGTATATTTAATCTATTCAAGATAGAAACTTTTCAAGATTAATAAGTTTCAATTGATTATATAAAATGAGTGTAACTTATATTATTTTAATAAACATTATTTTTTTATATGATAAATCTTTATTTATTATAATATTCACCATTATTTGAATATTTATTAAATTTTTTCTTATTTTAATCAAACACAAAATATTTGATAATTATAAATACAAATATAAATTAACTTGATAAAAAAAATTCATTATAATTTACTAATATTTTAATAAATTTAAATTTTTTAAATTATAAATCAAATGTCTATATTTTCACAATATTTTAACAATTTTTCATCCATGCTAAATATTAATAAAGATATAAAATCTATCAATTCACCTAAATTGCAATTATTAATTTGATAATGAAACTCCAAAAAATATAAATTAATACTGTAAAATATCGATATAAGTTATAATATTCCATTATCTATATATAATTATTTTATTACCAAAAATTACTATTAATGATAATTTCAAAATTATTATATTAACCAATATTTCAACTAATAAACCTAATGAAATATATTAATATTTGAAAAAATCAACTATATATTAAATATATATACTCCAAAAAGATTCAGATATTAAAAATATAAAATTTTTAACAAATTTAATTAAAATTAACTTAAGTTTATATTATTTTATAATATAGGAATATTTTATTTATTTTATATTAATTATTTCTAACAATATAAAATAATTGAGTTAATATATCATTATAATTTTATAATAATTTAATAT
>JNEM01008940.1:0-42316 GCA_000697335.1 Conidiobolus incongruus B7586
GAGAATAATATTAATATAATATAAAGCAAAACCAAATATAAAATAATATGGCATAGATTATATTAATATAATATAAAGATATAAATAATATTTAATTAAAATTTAAATACATATAAGTGACTAACAAATTAGGATTTATATTAAAAAATACTAATATATTATAATATTAATAAAATATACTTATAATTCTAAAAATAGTAGAAAAGTAATAAATAATGAAAATTAAGAGAAAAAAGAGGAACTTAGTTTATTAGATGATTTAATATTATCTATATAATTAATTTAATTATAAAAGTATAGATTAATTATATAATTTATAGTTAATTAAATTATTGTCGCGGATCGGGAGGTCTGCTCGCCTTTCAATTTTAACCGTCCGTCAAGATTCCAGATGTAATCCACTCACAAATATCAGGAACAACCCTTGCACAATGGAAAATTCCAGACTATAGCAGAAGCTGGAGCCTCAACACATTGGCCAAGGATCAACCACACTATAAAATAGTCACTGGACAGATATTTGCTGGGGGATCACTTCAATCAGGGCCAAGCCCTAGATCTTGCTATTTTAATAAAACTCCTCTAAAGTATCTAGTTAGCCTTCTTTGGCCCGTTTCATCAAGCTCACGTGATCTTTATCGCAAGACTACTTTCCAGAAGCCTTGCATTATAAAAAAATATATATAAGAATTTAAAAAACTAATCTTTTAATAAAACTTTAGTTATATATTCAAGAAAATATTCTATTATTTATCTTTATATTTAATAATATTTAGTATTTAAAAACTTTAGAACCATTATTATTTGTTTTATAATACTAATATAATATGTAAAAAATATACCTAATGGTTTTATTATATTAATATATAAATCTTAATATTTAAAATAAAAACTTATTTTTAAATAATTTCTTATTTTAATAATACATCAGGAATATCATATATTTTATAATTTTAATAAACATAAATGTTAATTTCAAAAGCAAAATTATATTTAATATTATCTATTATTATTTTTTTAATTATTAATGATATAATATTAATTTAAAAATGTTAATCAATTAATTTTTATTTCATATTAAAATTTTGAATTTCAATTAATCATTTTATGATGCTAAAAATTTGGCATATTAAGTTATAATGTGAAATTTGTATATTTAAAGTAAAATTTTAATATTATTTTTTAAAATTATATAAAAATATAATGATATACAACTTAAATAATAATATTTTATTCTTTCGAATATTATTAGTCAACGATATATTAATTTTGAATTTGAGGATAATAATTTGAGATATTTTATTGAAATAGTTCCAATTACCACTATATAATCTAAAAAATGGATAAAGTATATAGTTTAAAGGAAAAAATGAAAAATAACCATAAAAGACAGATATTTCGTAAATATTGGTATAATAAATTTTTAATTATAAAATATCCCAGATTTGCAGCTTGATCAAATTTTAATCAATTTTTTGCAAATATATTATTTGAACATTTAATCAGACAGTGAAAAGTATTTTATCATCATATATATATATATATTATTAGTTTAAAGATGTAATTTATTAGCATTGATTTAGTTTAGTACTGAGGATATTTTTCAGATATTTGGAATATAATAATTCAAATTAATGAAGTAATTTAATCCGTAACTACTAATCAACTTAGCTTAGAATAATCAAGAAATATTGAGAATAATTCGGTTATTTCAAACAATCTAACAAACGTAGTCAGCATATCTGATATAAATAGCTATGTCACGGGCGTTGAAAATTCAAACAATTCATTAGAATATACCATAATAAAGTAATAATTTCATCATTCTTTGCTACAAGACCATTCACACTCCTTGTAACAATGTTGTTCAATTCTACACCACCCCAATTTTCAAATCCTACAAGCTTAGTGAATCTAAATTTGCAGTTCCAAGCTCGGATATTCTAGAATCAAAAGAAGCTTACAAGGTCAGAGTTTCATTGCCAGGTGTCCCTAAAGAAGCCATTGACATCAAATTTTCTGAAAATACTTTAACCATCATCACCAACAATAATAAGGAATCCAATTCTGATTGGGAGAAGGTAGAGAAGGTGGACAAAGGCGCCAATGAAGAAAATGAATCAATATCTGAAAAGGAAACTACCCAGAAGGAAGGCCAACCACCCAAGTATGAAGAGTTTAAGCCGCTTATCAGTCAAATTTCTTCCAAGCCATATAAGAAAACAATTGAATTCTCTGAAAAGGTTGATGAAGACAAAATCATTGCAGAATATCAGAATGGACTGTTAACTTTAACATTATCCAAACTTCCCAAGAATCGCAAAACCATACAATTGGCATAATTAATAATTGCCTGAGGTTTGTACTATTATTTTGTCAATGATAAAATTATTCCTTATTGATAATTTTTTAATTCAATATTTATTGTTTATTGTTTAATATAATTCTATTATAAATGGATAGTAAAAAAAACAATCATAAATCAACCAATCAATTAATGCATAGTGGTATTTATGAAAAATTAGTGTTTATGTTCAAAATAACCTTCAGGATTCATTTGCTTATTACATTTGTTCAATATTATAATTTTAAATTTATTATATAAATATTGGATATTGTAAATTATGTTGTATATATGTAAACTTTCATATTATTAATAGTTTAAGTATAGTTTTATCTTGGGTATCATATTGATTTCAGTACTAATAATGAAAATATATAATTTTTATTAGCATAATTATTTTGAATTTATCTAAATATACTGTATATTGTCTTCAATTTTTTATGAATTGATCTATTAGTAAAAAGAGTTAATAAAATCAAATTAAATAATCCTCAAATTCAATAATTTAAATATTCGTTTATGATAATAGGATGAAAAGTTAAAATAAAACAAATATACATAAGATGAAATTAATTTGATTATGAGTATAATTCATTTTCCGAATCTAACTCTTCCGTAAAATTATGACTAGGTTTATCGCTTAATTCAGTTCCTTCTTCCATATTTTGTAACTCATTAGTTACTTGATTTAATTTAATCTATACAATATTAATTAACAAATTTGAAATAATAAAAATGAGTATTTACCTGTTGGTCTACCAAGTTTGATATTCTCTGAATTTGGTCATCTTTCATAAGTTCAACTTGAATGTCGTCGTCATCCTCATTTAAAAAAGCAGATTCGAAATTACCTTCAATATAGGGGTCGTCTTCCAAATGCATGTTAGGTTTACTCAAACCGAGGAAAGAGTTACCTCGATTTAGACCTGAACTCGTGCCGAATGGAGATCCCGAAAGGAATGAAAAACTTCTTTTGCCTGTGCCCCCTCCCAATCTTGTAGGGAATTCATTTTGAGAATTTAATAAACTTTCAAATTCTACATCAGTACTATCTCCAATTGTCATAGATTCTGGTGCGTAATTCGGTTGATCTTCATACTGTTCCGGAATATTATTATCGCACTGAGGTCTTGGAGCTCTAGTTATTGGAGCGTCCGCTCTAAAACAACTGATATATTGACCCATTACAAAATAATTAACAAGTCACAATACTAAAAAAACAAATGATAATAACAATGACAATAATAATAATAATAAATTGATTTAATATACAGTTTTTTTTTCAATTTAATACTTTATAATTATAAAAAATAGGTAATTTTTTAAATATAATAATACATTGAAATAATTTAAATTGACAGGATTATCGATATTATTATTATTATTATTATTATTAATTGGCATTGGTGAATTATGACAAGAGTATGGGATCTAAAATTTATTTGGTTTAATTGTGTGTGGTTGAGGGTACTTTATTATTATTATATATTTTTACAAATAAATTAGGTTTAAATGAATAATATTCATACTAAGAATAAAAATAAAAATATTATAATTATTATCAAATCATTTTTCAAGTTATATTATAAATATTAAATTGAATATAAAATTGGTATCTTACTATATATAATTGAATATTCAAAAACTGAAGTGATTTAATCGATGCACTATTTTTCTTATTAAATCAAGCTGTCTAAGTGAAATGTATTAATATATTTGTATTTTGGATAAATCATAATTATTAAATTTTAACGCAGCTTTATGATATTGAACTAAATAAATTTTTAAATACGTATAAAAATTATTAAAATTATGGATTTACAAATTAATAGAAATAATAACAAAATGATAATTTTTATAAAATATTATTATTTACTATAAAAATGAATTAATTATAAGAAAAAACATGAAAAATAGATTGCATATAAATTAAAATATATGGCTGACAATGTATCAAACACTTCAACCAGATCATCTACTGATAAACTCTGATGTAATCAATTTCAAGAGGACTCGTCCATGTAGGCGCATCCACTTCTGGCACCATTCTCGCGCCTCCAAAGAAGTCACCTCCTACTGCTACGTTAACAATGAAATAAAATGGCTCTGTCCAAGGTTGTCCTGGAGCTGAGTAAATATTAGTATTTTGACCATGAATCCATGTATCATTCAAACCCATAGTATGAGTGATTTTTCCATCAACACTCCATTCCATCTTACTTTCAGACCAAACCAATGTATATTCATGAAACATATCAGCTGATTGTGGCACAGGCACATATTGTACATGTTCAATTCTCCAAGGTCCACCATGATGCAAATTGTGATTGACTACATTTTCATTTTGGCCTTTAGCTTCAATGATATCAATTTCACCATCACTAGGCCAGCCACCATATTTTGATTCTCTTGGAAGCATCCAAACTGATGGCCACACAAAATTCCCCTTGGGCATTTTTGCTTTAATAACAAATTTACCGTGATGCCAAGCACCTCCATTGGGACCTAGACTATTGATGCGGGCACTGCTCGCCATCTTGTGTTCATTTTCCCTATATTGAGGCTGAATTCGGAGTTTACCATCCTTGACAGAAATGACTTCAGTATCTGAAGAATCAACATAGCATTGCTGTTCATTGTTACCACCACCGAAGCAGTTAACCTCCATTTTCCATTTCGTCAGATCCAATCCACTTCCGTTAAATTCATCTGACCAAACTAACTTAGTATAATCGCTATTATGTTTTGCAAGGGAGGCAGCTGACAATGCATTCATCAAAATTATTAAATTAGTCAATTTCATCATCAATATTAAAATTCTGAATCCAAAATATATTTGAATAATTTTTACAATTCTAAACAAATCAACAATTTATATATCAAAGTACTTAAATAACACCAATGCATCGAATACACCAATAAACTCCTGGCAAAAAATAACTGTTAGAAAAAATCATTTTACTCAAAGGCTATTCAACCTTAATCAGTTAAATAATTTTAATTTCAATTAGGAGGACTTGAAAAATAATTTCCGTTATTCGGATTATAAAATTTGGAGTGAATTTTGGTAGAGTTAGGAAAGTTTTTAGGCACTTTTGAATTACTTAATGGAGTTATCAAGGAGATTGAGTACTCAATTTTACTCCAATTTGCTTACTCTTTCCATTTAGTATAGTAAAAAGGAAAGTTTTCAAAGTTATCAAAATTTAATATATCATTTAATTATTATTTTTTAGATCCTTATATTTCCTAGAATTGGTAGTCTCATATTTAGATTATCAGGATATTGAAAATCTTCTCAAATCTTACATTGATTTTTATTAGTTTATATGCCCTTAAAAGATGCTACTAATGATATCATTGTTAAGATCCAATTATAACAGATCTGTGTGTGTGGGAGGGGGGGGTAACTTTGAGTTTGATTGAACTTACTATTTTTAGTTTAATTCAGAATAAATATTCACAAAATGTTTTCAAGATTTAAAAATCCCAAAAAATCTTATGATATCGTTTATTAGTGTTGATTTTTAGAAATTCTTTCTAACTAGGTAGATTTTGTTATAGGTTGCGATTGGTATACTAACCAGATCAATTAATTCTAGGAGATAATATACATTTAATAGGTTTTATATTCGTTAGAAGGAAATTAATATTTTATTTGTTTATTAAAAAGTCTAAAATAAAATATGTATCAATATAAATAAATAAATATAATCAATTTGGAATTGTTGAATTTTTCTTAAAATTAAGCAAATATTAAGATAAATATAATTAAAATAATAGTGTAAATATTGAAACTTTCCTTAATATTAATATATATATATATATATATATATATATTTGATGTGAAGTTTCTATGAACAATAATACAAAAAGGTAATTAATCGTGCAATAACTAATTCCTATTTATATATAAATATCGGATATAAAATTGAATAACGGAAAAACTGATGAAGTTATTTATTAATTTTAGCCCATTCTTCGAGTGTAGAATCATCAATATAATCATATCTCCAAATAAATCCCTCGCTACAATAGATTATATTTCTAAATAAAATAATTAATATAAAAACATTGTATAGCTATTCAATAATTTACGTGTTATTATTGGCAAATATACAACTTTTAACAGGTTTAGAAGATCTCTTGTGTTTTAAAGTTTGAACACATTGACCATCTTCAACTCTGTAAATTAATATATTTCCCAATTCATTACCGATAGTTAAAAATTGTTCTCCTTTACTAGATAAAATCAATTTATTATCATTGGTTGTTGTTTTGATATAATTTTAAATTACCTAACACCAAAGCTTGAGCGATAATGACCTCCATTTTTGACAGAAGAAATATATTTAATCTAATACAATTAAATTAGAATGAATTGGGATTGAAATTAATTTAAACATTTACTTTTTGGTTGGATAAATCAAAGCATCCAAATTTACCGTTATTGGTTTTGAATAAAATATTACCATGCTTAGTGAAATAGAGATAATCTAGTATAATACTATTAATTAATATTTCCAAGAAAATGATTAAAGATCTTACCAATTGCACCATTTCCATGATCCTTCCCATTATATAAGAGCTCAGTTTCGTCAAATGACCAAAATCCTTCTTGGAAGCTGGTCTCATCATTTGTATTAAAGTCACAATTAAGTAATACTTGGTGAATTGTCCCTTTAGAAGTTCCATAATAGATTACATTGCCACAATGAGAAAAGCACTATAAATGAATTGCAAAACTTAGAATTAATTTGTATATACATAATTAAAATAATTACTGAAGCGGTGGCTTTAACGTTTAAACCAGTCAAAATTTGGGAATTTTCTACATCAATCAATTTAATGGTATTATCTTTACTCACAGTTAAAACATAATGAGTTATATTGGGATGTGGTGAAATTTGTATAATATCATCTAAAGTATAGATCAGAATCATCAAAAGTGCCGAAATTATAGTAAAATACCTGAATGAGGTTGAAATCTCACAATTTCTTGAGAGAACGCTAAACTAACCCCATGAAGAAATCCCTCTGTACCTCCGAGAATTAGCCAAGCATCCTGCTGAGGTAATAGCCAACAGCAGCTAAGTAGTGTCTATTAAATAACATCAGATAGGATTCAGTCTTTGAAAACTTAGCTATGTACCTCTTGATCTTCGTCATCTAACACCATATGGGACATAAGGTCAAGGTGGTTACCAATATGTTCATTATCATAAATATTTAACTAGCAATAAATTTAAATTTCTCAATTAAATCAATAAACTTAAATCAGCCAAAATACCTGGTTAGCACCTATTGTAGCAATCAAATTACTACAATTCAAGCCGTCCTCATCGAAAGAGTAATTAGGACAAGCTAAAACTTGTTGAATACTGCAATTGTGATTCTCTTTAATAATTCTTTTTAAATAAAAATTTTTAAATGATTTCTCTTCAATTTGAAAATTAGGTGAAATTGGTGATTCTATTGAACTCATCAGATAAATATATTCAAATTTTTTTAAGTTCAAACTAAATTATAATTTATGATAATTATGTATTATGTTAATTTGATTAATATTAGCTAATATAAATTTCTTATATGTTATATCACGAATGATCAATGAATATAATACTCATGAATAAAAGATTTAATTTATGGGATATAAAATTAATATCTGATTTCAAAAATGAAAACGAAAATTAGGAATATTAATATGTTTATATTAATAATTTATACTTTTTAGTTATTTCAACAAACAATTAAATCAAATAATTAGTAATATTAAGTTATTAAGTATCAAATTTATTAGTTTAATAAATTAAAAATGTTAAATATAATGATATTATAATATAATTTAGATAACAAACATTAGAATAAAAATTAGTATTAAATTTAAGATTTTAGATTGATATATGATGCTCAAATAATACGAAGTTAAGCCCTTATTAACTAGTAGAGTCTATAAAACATATTGTGAATATTAAGAGAACCAAGCAAGCCTAAAAAGCTAATACTATAATCTCAACATAATATAAAAATGAAAAAAAATCGCTTTGATAAGAATTTTATGACAAAAAGTTGAAAATACAAGTTATTGAATATATGAACCATCGCAAATTATTTCTGCTGCGAAACCACATAATCGGTAAAGACCATGATATATATTATAAATACTAATAAATTGTACAAATATTTCAGTTACTTCCTAATCGAAAGTTAATTTTAATTTATAAAATGTTGTATATTATATTAAAGTTATATGTATAATGTGAGAAAAACAAATCTAATTAAAATTATTACTTAATTATACTAATCATTTATTATTTTTGCCTTGATTGAAAAGTATAATGTCAATTATCTTGGCAATCTGATAGAATATATTTTCATGTATTTAGAAATTTTTGTAATCTAATCAATATTAAGAAAAGGATTGAATATGGTTTTTCAATGGACCAAGATATATTGCTGTATATTCTGGTTTATAATGTTAATTTTCTTCTTTTTGATTAATTAGCATTGCGACATAGTATATTGGTGCTAAATTATCTATGAGATAATCAAGTTCTCCAATCAGTAAAAAGTATTTCAAAGTATATTATCATTAAGATGACAATAATAAGTTTAATCCAAAATAATTCATTTCAATGCAAAATGAACAATATTTGATAAAAATGTCACTAATAATGCTATATTTTATTATATCATTTAATGATTAATAAAATTCTAATTTGACAATGCGAGTTTCAATCATTGTAATGAAATATACATTTGGATCTCTATTATCAAATATTTCTGTAAAATTTATTATTGGTTTGCACAATACTTTATCTCATAGTCATAACATATAATAAAATAATTGTATAAAAATAATCCGAGATTAATATATCATCAGTATTCTCAACTCAGTGGCTTATGAGATTTATTGATCATATAATTATTAAATATCCCAAATCGTATATGGTGATATTAATAATAAATAATGTAAAGGAGTATTCCAACCATTTAATGTTAAATATTTAATAATTGAAAAGTATTTAAATTTTTTATTAATATTTTATATTTTATGAAAATTTATAGAATTTTACCGAAATTTGTGCAAAATTTCTATCTAAATAATAATTAAATCAATTCCAAATTTTTTGAAATCAAATATTCATATTTGATATATAAAAAAATATTGAAATATTTTGTTTTCATTAATTATCATTGAATTCAATTAAATAATTTTTCTTAGTAGTCTTTCACTAAATCATAGTTTGGTTAATTGATTTATTTGCCAAAATTTTAGATTAGTTTCATAATCACTAGTTTGGTAGTTAGATCTTTATATATTAGATGCTATCTGTAATTGATCCAAGGCTAAATGCTATTGTTGATGGTTTTTAACATTATATCATAAATTATTACTATGCTTCAATTTAGCATACCACCAAGATCATAATAAAATATTTAGAATTAGTTGCGTGGGTTTCAATTAATTAAATAAAATGCAAATCAAGTTTAAAAAGAATTTCTATGATTTGCTGTGCAAATTTTTTCTCAACCCTTATAACATTAAATGAGTAATTGATTATTGCCAAGAGATTATACATTTTTGGTATTATATAATAAATCAATAAAATATTGATTTGAATACTCAATATTAGAGAAATTTTCTAATTGTAATAACACTTATTGTATACCCCGATGATTGTATTGTTACAAAATGATCTATCGCTCAAGTGAAAATTTCTCAACTACCGTCTAACCTTATTTAGAAATTGAGTATATAATTTTGCCCGATTGGTCGTAAAGTTTAAAGATTTCCTCAATATCAAATTCTTAATTCAATCTTCTCTTTAATTTGTGTAAAATATGCCAAGTTTATTGAATAAATCTAATACTTTGATCCATTGTTGATTTTAGTTATGACATCATGAGAGTTTACACAGAAATAGTATAAAAACCATTTCTCAACTGTAATTAATAGAGTATTGATTGTTTTCAATTCATTTTATTTATTATTTGAAATATTTACAGAATTTTAAATAAAATGGATCAAACTAACCCCAACTCTGATCTTAACCCTGTAACAAACACTTCATTGTCATCAGAACATGTTGGATTCTTCATTGGAATGATTATATTATTGATATTATTCATATCTTTATCCATAACAGATTGCTATCTCTTCGTGTACTTATACAGAAAATTATTTAAGAAGGAAAAGGCAAAGAATGAAGAGGAATCTATTGAAACATCATCCATGAGTGAAAAGGATGACGATTCGAAGCATGTAAAATTTGATATCCCTGGTAGTAACGAGACTTCCAATGCTGTTCATACACCGAACCAATCTGAAGGCCCTTCTCAGCATCCTACCACGACGGCTGGTCCGAATCCTTCTTCATAGTTCTCTGTACAGCCAAATTAAGATTTAAAGTTGTTACATCATATTATATTTATAAATTATTTATAAAAATGCCAAAATAGCAATAAATATTCAAAATATACCCAAATCTTTTGAACCTTTTTGAATTTATACTATTCAAATATTTATATGTGGGCATGATATAAAAAAGTATCTTATAATCTCTCAGATGGTATCATCATGACCAATATATATCGATACAATACAGAAACATCTATTCTCATCTAGTATCCTTACATCAACTCAATGTAATGGTCAATCTCCTGCTGCATATAGATCCACTTACTCTTTATTGGTTGATAGGCTATACTGTCAAGTCCTTGCAGTAACTCCTAAACCACTTCACCAGACCTACATTATTAAAACCGGGAATTTGGATGATTCATATCATCATCAGTCCGATCTGGGTCCTCTCAACTATTGACATAATCATTAAAACTCTCTTTCAACCCAACTTATAACCAAATATCCTGAATCACCCCCTTCGCTAATTATGTTCATAGCACTGCTTCTTCAAGTGGTGTTAATATCATAATCTATATTTATATACCCAATATCATAATATTAGCACTGGCTGGAAAGCCAAGTGTCCAATAACTTTTAAGTAAATAGTCGTCTTTCGGGACGGCTCCTGTTTGGTGATATAAAAGGGGTAATTTATTGTTTGACCTGGATTATTGGGCTGTACCCAAGGAAGAGGACCGACGTGACAACTTGGTTGTAGTCGGCATATTTATAGTTTGTTTGACGTGTCTTCTCAGCGTACGAGCCGCAAGTCGGATGGAACGATTGATTGCATTTCTCGGGTGTATTTTGTCGTCACGTTGCAGGTGGATCTGTGATGAGGTCCTCGAATGAATTGAATTGTTAAGGACGAACGGGTCCTCCGACCCGTGACAATATATATCGGTTATAATAAAATACATCAAATACTTAAAGAAAATTTTGGTATATGGAATTATTTTAACCAAGTAAAATTAAATTAATCCATTTAATTATAAAATATCCTATAGAATGAGTTACACTATTGATCAGAGTATATCAATGTATTGATATTATGACCAATTAAACATAGTAATTATAATTATCAACTAAGGTAAGGACTCGATTATCCAAAAAAGATTATTATTACAATTTGGATATCAATGCAAATTATCAAAATTGATAAAAATTGCTAAATCATAAATTGAATTATTATCTTTTCTAATCTTTGAAATATTATAATCTCAAACTTGTTTTAATTATATTATATATATCAAGTATAAACTATACACTATATAGATTAATGCCGTATTAAATTAACTTTTAGACCATGTCTACGTTGGTCACATTGAATATAATTGTAAAACAGAAATTACAATAATATACTTTTCTTCGAAATTGAATTTTAAATAGAGCGAGAGTTGGGGTCCTGAATCATTGATAATTTAGAGTATTTTATAACTTATGAATAAAATATATTATTCAAAGATTTCTCATTTGATCAATTATATTAATGCTGTACTAAGTAATGACATATTTGAATTTTATCATATACCACAGTCCTAATCGTCTCTTTTGCTCAAAATTAAACAACCTTTCCAATCAACCATTTTAATTGGCCAATTCCCTTCACCATTTCTTAATTAAGATATTCATCAATTCGTAGTCATACCCATAATAAAGAGTTAGCTTGAATTTATGATAATAATAATCTCAGTATAATATACAACATTGCTAAATAACCAGTAACAACCTTCAATACATTCTAATAATATAGCTCTTTGTAAATTATTATTGTATATTTATTATATTGAATAAATGTCACTACAGTCGAGGTTAGAGAATGCATGTGTTGAGGTAGCAATTGAAGGGTCAAAAGGTACCAATTATTCCAGTTCCATATATCCTATTAAATACCAATTCAAAGTTATAGGTGCTACATTAGACCAATTATGGAATTTTATTATGGATTTTCAAGAGACTTTACCCAGCTTTAACGCTTTTGAACCCGACCAACCTTCGGTCAGTCACAATTTCATATTGGATAATGGAACCAAGCAATGGATTTGGTCCGATTTAATTAAAATTCCTCATATTTATTTTAAAGATAATAACGAAGTAATAGATATCAACATGATAGTATCTGAATTAAAACTAACACTATCTTTAATTAGAATATTTTAGATTTCACAAGTGAACAATATACAGAGGTAGAGAGGAAAAAGGAAAATTTTAAAATTTATTCGCACAGTGACCTCGTTTATAAAGCTTGTTTGGGAAACGCTTCAGTATCTTACGTCGCTGGCAAGGAATTGGAAGTACTCCAACATATTTTGCAGTCTAGGGAAAATGGCGTCACGCAGAAAGCTTTAGTTGATCACTTTAATATTACTTCGAAAAATATGTATTCCTTGCTTAAGAGACCTCTCGCTCAGAAATTAGTGTATTTTTATCTATTTCCATGTCAGGTTTTTATTTTGATATTAACTTTAATTTTAGCTATAAATTACCTATTGTACATAATCAAGCTCACACACATTTATTCGTCCACCATCGATACTTATTTCAAAATAGCGCATATTTAACGACATTAACAGTAAAAAAATTGCATTCGAAATCTAAAGGTAACAACGATCAAGACGAAGATGACGATGACGAAGATCGCAACGACGAAAATATCATGATGGAAAAAGACGAATTCGATAAAGATGATAACGATTTTGAAATTTCGCTACAGGGAGACGATTTAAAAGTGGCCATTACAGAATTATTATACTATGCCAGGGACCAGACGATGTATGTGGATGAAATGTGCGAGGCTTTGGGGATTCAGAACTGCAATCGAAGGACTAGAACCAGACTCAATCGACTAATTCACAATCTCGTTCGCCAGCGTTATTTGTATCGATTCGTTGTCACTGCGCCCAACACGGGACACTTGAAGCGATGTGTCCAAGTTCTGAGACTGTATCAGCCATTTACACAAACTCAAGAAAGATATCTTACTTCTCAGAGCAAACTTGAAGAAGTATACATTGGTCAACCTCTATATTCCCAATTTTTGGACAAGATTATCGAGTCTGGAGATCAAGGTTGCACTTTTAAAGACCTTGCACAGTCTACAGGTGGTCTATCTATTCGATACATAGAAAAAGCGGTCGACCGTCTTGCTAAGACCAACGACGACAACGGGAATCCATTATGCATTAAAGTGAACGAATTTCAAGGACGTGTAAAATACAATCGAATATATTCGTATGAAAAGTATCAGTCCATCCAAAATTCGGATACCAAATTGGAGTTGGATGAGAATGTTCAAAATACAATGAATAAGCTCGCCGATCTCAAATTATTTACTAGTAATACTTTGAAAACGAGATTTGAAGTGATTACGGAACTTCTTTGGAAACTTAAGGTATGTAAAGTAGATGTCGATTTAATTCAAGCAGCTAGGGAAGCGTTTCACAAACGCGGTATCAAAAGTTCAATGGATAAAAAAACACTCAACACAACCATGCAGATACTCGAAAAGCATGATATTGTAACAAGACAATCACTCTGTATCAATACATTAGCCGGAGAAGCTGTCAGTTTTAACATTTATTACCTTTCGATTTATTCATCCAATTCACCAGAAGTTCAAACTTGGATTGATGATCAGCGCAATCGAATGATTATGAATATCCCTAAAAAACCTCATTCTGCTGAGCCCAAGCAAAGAGCTGACGTGGAATCTTGGGCTGATATCAAACAGAGGATCGATCCTGCAAAATTAGCCTTCTTTGAAGGTGCAGGAAGAATGATTGGAAGTATTCCTAATCAAACACCTTCTATATCTGAATTTCAAGATCCTGGTAGTGAGAAATATTGGCTTGTATCATCTCTTAGAACTGGGTATGTCCATGCTTCGATGATCCGAGCTCAAATTCTCCACTTGAGTATGCTCAGGATTTTAAACGAATACTCATTAAATGATGTCAATACCGCGTCCTTCATCAAATCCAACATCAACCCCGAACGCATTATTTCTACTGAAATGCTATTCAACAAAATGACATTGATGAATTATATGAATTTGGTAGTTATTGGAAGACCTACTGACGAATTATTCGATTTTATTGCCAAACCTAGTAATTTGAAATTGGTTTTAGAAGATCTTCCACCTAATATTAAGAAAATCGTATTTTCAACTTACACTAAGTATAAATCCAGGATGAAAACTAATATGGGTATTTTGTTGAATCTTGGTTTGGTGTATCCTGTCAAGAAAAAAGAAGACGATTCTGGTATCCCATATCGATCCAGTATTAACGATGTTGAAGAACATCTCAAAGAAGAATCTCTGGTTCCATTTTATTACATGGCACCCGAAGTCCCAATGTATGACTACGGTATCGAAGATTACCAATTCAAACCGATGGGTGTGTTCCAAGTTCGAACCATTGAACAGGTTGCTAAGTTTTGGAAGGATCTTGAACGTATAGCTACTCGCAACTCTAAAACCATCGAAAACAACGTATCTCTGCCGCCCGAGGTAGCCGAAGTCGAAACGCGATTAGAAAAGTCGAGATTGACCAAGTATTTCAGAGTGATTCAACCCATCAGTATTATTCGAAATACTCATCACTGGAAGATCTGCCACAGTCATTCCGCTGAACAGCGTAAATTTTTGGAATCGTTCGTCGATCGCAAGAGAGGCCTCACTCCTTTGAACGATATTAACAAGTGTCAATATATTGCTACATCGTCAGGGTTGTCATTATTCCACGTCACTCAATACTTTAAGAAGATTCGTCAGGACCATAAAGATAAGAAGCAGAGTGATTCTATGAAGACTGTACGAAATATGCGAATGGCAAAAGTTAGCAAAGCGCTGGACAATTTCGACAGAACTGGCAGGAGTGGAAAGGTACCTATGCATTCTAGAGCTATGAAATTGGCTATGGTTAGCAAAAACCATCTCAATCCCGATATGGATGGTGAAGCTCCTTTCATCCCGGATGAAGAGGGATTCCACTCACAGGTTATCCTTCCATCCAATATTGTGAATCACAAATCACAATATGAACAACACAAGACAAGAGTCAAAGCTTGCCACGACTACGACTTCCAAATTCTTCTTGTTTATACTATTTTGAAATTTCGTGCTTATAGAGATAATGTAATTCGTTGGATCGGTACTTTAAATCTATTTCCCAACACTCATCGTGAATTTTGTCGTAGAAGAGTTTCCACGCTGTCAAAGCAGCCAATGGTGGGTTTGAAATTGGCTCATATGAAAGCCCAATGGAAGGAGTTGTACCCGGAGGCTATTCGTACTGGTGCTCTTGTTGAGAAACTTTATGATTCAAATGGTGACTATCAAGTGCTCACACCATCGAATCCTAATCCATTAGATCCGTACTCCTACTTGCCTGATCATATTCCACATGCCAAATATAACCTAAAAGAGCAGTTGGAATATTTCGAAAAGCATTATGTCCCAGGAGTTGAAGAGGGAGATACACTTCAGACCGAAGAACAACAATCTCAGAAATCTATCACTACGTTTCATCTTCCCAAGTATTATCATCAAATTCCCGAGCTCTTTTATGCTACTGCCAAATCCAATGTCAACTTATCTATTCAAAGTCATCATTACTATTTACTCCCACATGTCTCTCTTGCCACTTCTAATGTTTTAGATCTGTCTTCAGTTGATCAAGGTACTTTGAATCAAATTTGTCAAACTCCAATTTCCAAGATCGTTGTAGCGTACAAAGGGCATCTCGAATACTCTCACGATGTAGTAGATTTCTTTGAAGATCGTTATGATGTTAAAAATTCTATTAAATCTCGCGCTCTTCTTTCCTTTGTTATCAATCAAACGTGTCGATTCAACTTCATCACACTTGATGACCCTTCTCTCAACCTTATCTACCCCGCCTACCAATCGCCAAAAGTCAATGCTGTATACAGAGTGAATCCTCAGGAGCATGTCCTATCAGGTCTTATCAAAATGATTCTATTCAGTTCCGACAATGTCTACAATCAGTCATTAGCCCAAGAATTACTACAAAACTTTACCGAAAAAACTCTTGTGAAAGTCTTAAATATGCTTAATCAGATGGGTGTCATCACCAAGCGAAAAACCGCAGTTTCTGAAGGGAATAGCGTCGCTAGAAATAATATGTTCCTCAATCGCGTCATTCCCGGCCGCTCTCTCCACATGTCTGATCGCTTCCTCCTCATCGTTATGGGACCTTATCAGCCTGGTATTCTGCGACAGGCGGGATTTTATCTGCAACAGTTGGTTCAGTATCATACTCAGCATCCTCAAACTAAATTTACATTGTCTCCTTTCATTTCATCGGCTGGGATGATGACCCTGTTGGATATTCTGGGATCAGACCATGTCCAATTAGTCGGTCAATTGAATCCAAAGACTGAATTCTCGTGCGAATCCGCCAGAGCTCGCAAGCAGAGTTATGATTCCGTAGAATTTGAAATCAAATTACATTTCAAAAACAGTTTTGAAATGTTGTCATCCCAGAATAGATTGGTTGAAGATAAATCAACGAAACGCAGTCCTGAAGACCAAGAGAATCAGTCCAAGAAGCAGAAACTCTCAAAACAAGATCCCAAGACTAATAACCAATCGGTACAAATCGACTCCGAAACATCCTGGCTGAAATCTTACACCCGGGAGGAACAAGATATAATCTATAAATTAATCAAACTAATTTCTGAGTCGAAGAACATGGGCTTCCCCGAAATGCATTTAGCTCGCGTGTTCCCCCAACTCACTTGGGACCAATTCCAACGCTATCTCGATATTCTAAAATGTAACCGATATGCGGAACAGGTGGGACTTGATGTCAAACGCTGGATTTTGCCCAAACACGCTCACCACTGGAAAGTCAGTCTTAACTCAAGTTCTTTATTATCTTATTCGAGTAACGTTCAAGACATTTACCAAGACAACGATTACGACATTCCTTCCCCCTCTATTTCCAGTTTGGATATCAAGTATGTAAGTCCTCGCATCTGGATCGATCTGAACGGCGACCTCAATAACGAAATGTACCTGACCATGATGGACTTAGTTCTCTGCACTATCATTCGCAAGCCTGGCATCACAAAATCCAACCTTGTGCGCAAACTCGAGGGTGCACTCATTCCCATCGAAATTGGCGAGCTTCTGGACTACCTTGTGCAAAATGAGGCAATTTATTCGAAATGTTTCAACCAACCTCAAAAACCCACATTATTTTCGAAGACTCGCATCTTCAAGCCAATCTCTAAAAGTCTTGATGATTTGAAGATTTCCGAGATGAATGGATTGGTCACGAGTTATTGGCCCAACGGTCAGTGTTATGCTAAATTCTGTAAGATTAAATAATTGAATTTATTTTATTATTTAATAAATTTGAGATATTGATATATAATTTATTTTTAAAATGAATTTGATAATTTTAATTCAAATCCCATAAATACAATTATAACAGATATCTCTATTTATTCAAAGTCAAATTCAGTCATTCCCATCATTATATCATTAATAACCAAAAAATGAGTAGCATTTACAAATCCAAATATAATCAAAAGCATTCTAACGACGATCTCACAACCCTTGGTGAGAATCAATCGCCATTAGAGCAAGAACTTCACCAACGTTTAGACCAACTTTTGGACCAACTTCTCGACAGTTTTTACGACGTTCTAATTTCTAGCAAAGGCAGTACGCAGTTAGCCAACGCCAAAATTGAAGACAAAGATATTTATAAAAGTTTTCAAGATGAGTATCAAATTGAAGTACGTACTCAAAGTATCATTAAAACTGTTGAAGAGTTGATTACATTTAACGAAAATTTAAAAAAAATGATATTACTTAACAATAATCCAGTGAATAATTTGAATTCTAGGAATTCAGTGGAGAAACTTAATAGATTGAAATATTTGTTGGAATTTAAAAAGGAACTTAAAGGGTTTCAGAATGCGCTGTACCAATGTTTGAATTAATGGATGTCTATTATAAGGTTTATTGTAATAAATTTTTATATTTGATTTAGTATACTTTGTTTTAATTTTTCTATCCCTCCGTGAGCTTCGTCCTTACTAGTTATTATAGCAGTCTTATTACATATAGATTGTACTAATTTCCAATTGGTGCCATTCACCAATTCAACAATACTGACCTCATCCAACTTCTTATATGTTGGGTGCTTGTCCCCCTTAGTTAGTACTAACTGAACGGGAATTCTATAAGGTCTTAGGGTTTGAAGCATCAATTCATCAATCTGATTTAATCCTCGTTTACTATTGATCAACATATAAATTTGTTTTAATTTGGAACTTTCTTGAAAACAATGATTCACCAATTCTCCCCACTCTTGATGGGATTTGTAGCCATAACCAGGTGAATCTATGAGTAACAATTGTTCATTTAAACTGATTAAATTCAGTTTTTTGGTATGCCCCTAAAATAACAATTAATAATGATACAAAATATTCTTGATATATAATTTTACAGGTTTTTTGGAAGTTTTACAAATTTTTGTACCCGTAATCTTGTTAATTAAAGTGGATTTACCTGCGTTACTTGCACCTATAAATATAATCTAAATATTGTTAATAACTAAAACATTTAAATTAATGATATAGTTACTTCTGGCAAATGTCTATTAGGCCAATTAATCAATTGGTACTGATTGATAGATTTCCATAGTTGAATGTTGTTGGTGTTGAATATTGATTGATATTTTTTGATTGAAGTCATCTTATTTTAATGTGATCCATCAAATGTGGATTGATTTTATATCAAATGAGTGTTTGTATATTTATGGGATAATTTAATAGGGTTTATTGAATATTTACTGCTTTAAAAAAGTTAAATAAACGTTTAGGGTTTAATTATGCTCTGAGTTCCATATACTCATATCGAGATGATCCTCATCTCCGTGATTGGTATGGGTATGTTGATGTTGACGATGGTTAAATTGCGTACTGTCTAAAGTATCTTGTGACAAGCTGGAAGGCGGACGGATCGGTGACCTGATCCTAGAACTTGCTGCTGATTCACTCTCAAGATCACTATCTCTACGATGATTTAAATAGTAGTAGTTACCTCCACTCGGTTCAATGCTGTTCAACTTGTATTCTCCCTGATTCATTACTATTAGTTTTGGGAACTGTTTAACTAACTGATAAATTCTGAGCTCTCCCATATCGTTATAACTCTGGAACCAGTACAGTCCAATTAACTGCATCCAGTGGTACATTGGAAAGAAGTGCTGAATAAGATCCACATTCAAATTCAATAAATTAAGACTGGCAAATATACACCAATACGACAGCCACTGCGACTGTTGCCAACTGTCTGGTATCAAACAATATTTCAGGGTATTGTACAGGGGATAAACTGTACCCACTAGTGTAAAGCAAGCTCTCTTAGAGTAATTATTCAATTTCCTTATAAAATAAACTGTCATTAACGACTTCATACACAACAACATACTCGGTGTAATACCGAACCTTAGGAAGTATTGATTCAACGTAGTTTTACTGTGACGTTGGTCATATTCTAGAGATTTTAACTTGAGTTGATAATATACACTCATCGAGATTAGTTTTATTTCCGAACTTATTAAATCGGTCAATTGTAAGTTATTGGTGCCTTCTTGCATTATTAAATTGTCTTTCGTTATCATTTCGTTAAATTTCATTATTTATTTAATTTTTTTAATGTTAAGGGGTTTTAAGGAATAGGAAGGCATGTAAAGTAATTAGTGATGTTCTTGAATTCAGTTATGGGTTTTAGGACTTAAATTAATGAGAAATATTCAAATCATGTGATAATTGGTTATTAAAAATCCCATAAATTTTCTCCTTTATGTTTTGTTATTGTAAATCGCTATGATTATCAATTTTCCTTGAATAAATAAATAATTGGTTTTGATATGGATAGTTTGTAGAATTGTAACCACTGTTGAATTAAAGGATGTTCTGTGATATATTGAATCTTGATCCAAATCTAACGATTGTACCCCTCTGTTTTTAATTTGAAATCAAATCTAATTATTAATACAAGCAAATAATACTTATATGTGAGATATTCAGCTTGAATAATCATTGAAACTGTGAGGGAAAGCTGGAACAAATTATCAAACAAATGGCAACCATTCAGTGTCCTAATTGAGCCTAACGACCCAGATTGACTGGATTAACTATCAACACTGCTGTAACAAGGATGTCAAATTTGCCATTGATTCCAATATACGGGCAAATTTTGGGAGAATTGCAACAAATTGGAATCATTGACGGAATCGAATCATATTGAGAACAATATATTATATGAACCCAACTTATTTAATATCCAAATTAGATATAAATCAAAAAACTTTATCTGAAAATAATATTAAAGTTGGAAAGGCTTTATACAAAGATGTGGTCAACTCTTCCAAAATCAATACCTTTTAGATCAACTTCAGCAATTACTAAATTTCAAATTTATGAAAGATCAAACTCTAAAAAATTTGAATATTGGCCAAATTTACAAGTTTTATGAGGAATTTGACCCAAATAAAATTTTTGATTAGAGATCACTTTTTAATGGTGTATAATATGATCAGTGCTTGGGGATTTTTGTTGATTTGTACATTTTTCAATTAGCTGAATGTCGGTTATGAGTCGCACAAAAGTCAGGAACTTCGACTTGAGTTAAACGGATTGAAGCAGTACTTTGTCGAGGGATTGGGCTACGAATTAATAGACGATTCTATAGGTTGGATTGAAGATGGTAGACCTCAATAGTATTTTAGCCAAAAATTTAAAATTTTTTAAAAACTGGTGATGTCATTTCTTAATTTTCGAAATTAGTAGCAATTTTCAGCCACTTTTACCAATATAAAAGGTTTATTAGTTATTTAATATATTTGATGATGGTTTTGGCATTTTTTATACCATTTTTCAAATTAGAGAACCTAATGATTTAACCATTTGGATATTTAACTAAAATTAATCAGTTGGTTGAATTCTTTAGGGTTTTTGTTATTGTTTCACATTAATAAGTTATATCAATTAAAGTTTGAATTTCAACCAAATACTAAAATTTTATCATTATTTATTATCGTTTTATTAATATTATATAAAATCAAATTTTTATTGGAATTTAATTCATTTATGTCAAATATTTGAGTTGAAAATAAATAACAGTATTACTGACTAGTTTAGTGAAATCCACAATTATGAAATCAAGTGTTTATACAATGGTCTTATATCATAATCATTTACAATTATTTTTCATTAAATTATTACAATATATCAATAACACCCAAAACTTAGTATAATTATCAAGTATGTTAAATCAAATACACTTATTTTCCATTAATATTAAAAACTTAGTAGTAATTCTTAATAAAATATACCTTCTAAAATTTATTATGAATTAATATATAATAAAAAAATTAAACAAGTAAAAAATTAATTGTTAACAAATAATAGCACAAACCTCAGGCAATTATTAATTATGCCAATTGTATGGTTTTGCGATCCTTGGGAAGTTTGTATAATGTTAAAGTTAACAGTCCATTCTGATATTCTGCAATGATTTTGTCTTCGTCAACCTTTTCAGAGAATTCAATTGTTTTCTTCTATGGCTTGGAAGAAATTTGACTGATAAGCGGCTTAAACTCTTCATACTTGGGTGGTTGGCCTTCCTTCTGGGTAGTTTCCTTTTCAGATATTGATTCATTTTCTTCATTGGCGCCTTTGTCCACCTTCTCTACCTTCTCCCAATCAGAATTGGATTCCTTATTATTGTTGGTGATGATGGTTAAAGTATTTTCAGAAAATTTGATGTCAATGGCTTCTTTAGGGACACCTGGCAATGAAACTCTGACCTTGTAAGCTTCTTTTGATTCTAGAATATCCGAGCTTGGAACTGCAAATTTAGATTCACTAAGCTTGTAGGATTTGTAAATTGGGGTGGTGTAGAATTGAACAACATTGTTACAAGGAGTGTGAATGGTCTTGTAGCAAAGAATGATGAAATTATTACTTTATTATGGTATATTTTAATGAATTGTTTGAATTTTCAACGCCCGTGACATAGCTATTTATATCAGATATGCTGACTACGTTTGTTAGATTGTTTGAAATAACTGAACTATTCTCAGTATTTCTTGAATTTTCCAAGCTGAGTTGATTAGTAATAAACCATACAAGATGTTCTTTAACAATTCATTATCCAATGTTTAAATGATTAAAACACTTTTCTCTAGAAAGTTCTCAATACTCATAGAAATTAATATATTATATATTTAAATTAGTTTATAATATTTTTTATCAGTATTTATTCTCATAAAATATGTTTAAAAATTTTATAACATATCGATTTCACCAATATATATCAAATCCAGTGAAAATTTAATCTATTAAATTGCGTAATCTTGGTCCTTTTTAATGTCAGATATTCGATTAGTATTTTAAAAAATTACTCAATTTCACTGATTATATTATGACTCTATTATTTTTATTCTACAAGAATATAAAAACCCAATCCAAGTTTCTCTGGTATATAATTATAAATCCTATTAATTCATTATTTTAATTGATTCTATTTATTTAAATATAAAATTTTAATATTATTAAAATAATATCATTGATATTTGAAATAAATATAAAAAATTACATAAAAATAACTTTTAAATAACTAGAGTGGAATCTATAATTTTCAAGATTACAAAAATTCGAATATTATTATAGCAAAATATTTTAAATATTAAACAATATATAATCAATAAATCTGATGAACGGAAGCCATTTAATTAAAATATAAAGTTCAAAATTTAGGTATATTAAATATGAAAGTAGTTATAATAATTATTTAATTCAATAATAACCCTTTATTCTTAATTTGAATAAATTGTTTCTATTTAAATAGTTAAAAATATCAATAACTTATTAATATCCCATATATAATTATTCAGTTAATAATTTATTATTTTGAGATTGTGTTAAGGCATTGATAATTTATATTAATGTGATTAAGATTACAAAATGTGATGGTTCTTATTGATTTGTACTCTGTCTTTTATACTTATAAAATATTGAGATGAGATGAATTAGCGAGCATATTCATTCATCGGAAAATGCTAGCTCAATTATATTCTCAGAAAAGGTAAGTTTACTAAGTGTAATATGATTTTAAACAATCAAAATGGAATCTCAGCAAGTCGTTATACAATAATTTACAATATATAGTATCTTATATAGTAATATCCAAAGGTTTTGATATTTGTAAATTCTTTGGTAAAAAATAATTATATAAAGTTAATATACTTATTGGTGTTGATAATAATATCAACAATATCATATTTTTGATAACTTTACTAACGTTGATATTTATTAGTATTGATTTGAAAATAAGTATTCTAAAATTCAATATAAATATATAGTCATATAATTTAATAATTATATTTCATATTTTGTCATTGATATTGAATTAAATTTTTATGTAATTTTGAATTTCTCAACAATTTGTCAAATGAATGATTTAATTAATATAGCGCAATAGAAAATATTGAATAAGTAAGGTAATATTTATATTAAGAGATTAATAATATTCAATTTCATATATTAAAAAATCCTTTGAACAGATAGTGAATTCTAATCAATATGACATTAACCATTATATTATTATTATGAAAAACTATTATTTATTACTATTTCATATAAATTCCTTTTTATAATTCTGAAATTTAATAAAGAATTTGAAATCAGAGTAACTCAATATTTCTGATACATAGTATTTTGATTACTAATTATTAAAATAGCATCTAAATATAAATATGCTTAATTTTCTTATTATTTAAATAATATCTCTATATCAATTTTTGAGATCAATACTTATAAATGTTAGAATATAATTGTAATTTTTATTAAAATTATAATCAATTTAAATTTTTATACAACTATATCATTCATATATATATATTCAAAATATAACACTAATATAATTGGTTGATGAAGTAATCCATAATGTTGACTATATTTGAAGTTAAATAATGAATATATTTATATGATGATTAAGTAATATTATAATGAGTAACTTTAAAATTAGAAGATAATATATTAATCAGGGAAAAAAGCCAGGTTATTCAAATTGTCACAAATAGATTTTGTCTTAGGACAAAAGGTGTAAAGTTATTTAAAACTTATTAGTATTGTGGTCAAACTATACTTGAATTTGGCAAGACAAAGCTAAATATAATCATATAAGAAAAATGAATCCAATTTATTTTGATATTAAGGTGATAACTTAGGATTATTGTCGAGTAATTCTGTTTGCTTATTATTTATTTACTGATTTTTTTCAAATTATTAGTCCAATTCTTTTACTCTTTTATATTCTTTAGATGTAATTCTGATTTCTATCATATTTACTTATATTGTCACTTGTATTCACTAAAATGTCAATTGATAAAATGTATTTAATTTATACCGGATAACAGACCATAATATTGATAAATTTTTATTCGTTATATCACCAATTGGTGTGATAGGTGAAAAGTATGAGTTTTAAAAATCACATAACTTGTGTATTAATCCTCAGAACAAACAAAGATATTTTTATCACATTGTAGTGACTAAGAATTTATAATTAATATAATCTTATTATGAGAATTTTTGGTAACTATAAACATTTAAATATTAAAAAATAAATTCGTGGGTATAATACAAACATTAATTGATATAAGATATTTTTAACCTTACCAAAAATTACTATTATTATTGAGATAAAAATAACTGCAAAAATCATTATAAATGAAATAAAACGCAATATAAAGTGGGTTTAATAATTCAAATTGATTTTGAAGTATTATATTAAAACACATGTCTTTTAAAATTCTTTCTTTCGATCAAAATTTTTTAACTTTAAAATTTTTCCAAATATTAAAAAACGAATATTAACACAAATAGAAACAAATCTATTCTATATGATCTAATCTTTATTAATAACCTTTCAGTAACTAAAAATAATAGGAATACAATTAATACAATAGAAATTAATATTTTCTGATAAAGTTTAACATTGTGAGGGGCTTTTAAGGGTTTTGACGTCCGAAATAACCCGATACTTCAAACTATTGATTAATTTCTATTGACGTAGTTAAACTTTTTATTATTTCTTTGAAACTAGTTATAGATTTGATTTTGGTAATTTATTGAATAGGGAATAAATGTCAATTTATTTAAATTTATTAATATAGAAATACAAAAAATATTTTATTATTATATTCATATTTTTTTAGTATGTAATATATTGTTAAATTTAATGTAACTATTCAATTAATAAATTTTATTAAAAAATATTTATATATTTTAATATTTAAATTTATAAAATGTTTGAAATGAAATTATTTGCAGGATATTATATGTTACTTAAATTTTAAAAATATAGGAAAATTAAAAATTATACTCAACAATAAAAAACCAATAAATCAATCTAATGATGCACTAATATTTTATAGTGTAATTGAGCGAAGTTCATAATAAGAAAAAAATCTCTAAGTTGTCTGAATTATTGAAAATTTGAATTAAGGTGAGAAAATAAGTTTAATACCAATTTATGATGAAGTTACCAGTTTTTATCCAGTAAAAAATCTTAATTCTATATTTAGATTCTTTTTCAATTTAAATTGTTGTGGTTTTAGAGTGATGAAATCATGGATATTATTAGTTCTGAGTAACTGAATATTTATTCAATAAAACAAGTATAATTTTAAAAGATTTTATATTTGATTAAAGATTTGGAATAAATTAATACTTGGCGATGACTGATATTTTATTAAATTATTTTAATCTATGTTTTATTAATATAAAATATACATCCGATTGTTTGATGATGATATATATTAGTGGATGTTTTGAATATTATGATATATGATGGGCGATAATTGAAATTGAAAGACGGATCGATTGAATTGAAATAAACCAGTAATTAAATTATCTTTATCGTACAACATAAATGAATGAAATCACTCCTATTCAGCGAAATGAAAGAAATGCAACCTGACTTTTAGCGTTATTTAAATATTCCAAGGATAATTTTGAAAAGATAAAACAATTAGTGTTGGTTCATATCTATTTACTGCCTAATCAGGACATTGTGAGATGGACTAAAAATAGGAACTAATTTTGTAATCATGTAATAATGTGAGTCGTCATTGGTGGGAACTTTTGAGAGACTGCCAATATTCACTCTTAAATGCGCTATATCCAATCAACCATAAATTTTTGCCCCACAATTATATTCCCAAAAAATTATATGGTTTAAATAGCGTCCAATTCCCTTACTCCAAGTGAAATACTTGAATTAATTATCACTTTAAGTGACATCTTGTAATTTACTAATTTACTGACCTAATCATTATGACAATTAGCGAACAACAGTTACGTCAGTTATACACTGAAGCTGGCCAAGAGCATGTATTCACTTTCTTTGACTCTCTCAATCCTCAAGAGCAAGATGCTTTTTTGAATCAGTTAAGTACTATTGAACCTATGCATGTCAATCATTTATATCAAAAAGCTATTACTGGACACAAGGTTGAGAACCAACATATTGAGCCTCTTCATGAAGACACATACGACTCTGTTTTAGATGCTTCCAGTGAAAAGTTATTAGAATGGGAGAATAAAGGTTTTGAGCTTATCGCCAACAACCAGGTTGCTGTTCTTTTGCTTGCCGGTGGTCAAGGTACCAGGCTTGGTTCTAACGACCCCAAGGGTTGCTACGATATTGGTTTGCCCTCTAAGAAGAGTCTTTTCCAGATCCAAGCTGAACGTATTCTTAGACTTCAAATTCTCTCTCAGCAACGTGCCAATATTTCTACTCCTGTCACTATCCCATGGTACATTATGACTTCTGGACCTACTCGCGCTGCTACTGAAGCCTTCTTTGAAAAGATGAATTACTTTGGCCTAGACAAGGCTAACGTCTTCTTTTTCGACCAAGGTGTCCTTCCCTGTTTGACCAATGATGGTAAGATTTTGCTTGAAGAAAAAGGTAAAGTTGCTGTCGCCCCAGATGGTAATGGTGGTGTCTATCCTGCCCTTCGTAAGCAAGGTGCCTTAGCTGATATGGCTAAACGTAACATCAAATACATCCACGCCTACTGTGTTGACAACTGTCTCGTCAAGGTTGCTGACCCTGTCTTCATTGGATACTGTGTTAGTAAGAAAGCTGACTGTGGTGCTAAAGTTGTTCCCAAAGCCTACCCTACTGAGTCTGTTGGTGTTATCTGTCTCAAGAACTCTCGTGTTAACGTTGTTGAATACAGTGAAATGACTGAAGAAATGAACCACCGCACTCGTCCTGATGGCAGACTCGTTTTCGATGCTGCTAATATTGTCAATCACTTCTACACTCTTGATTTCCTCAACAGAATGGAAGAAGTTGAAAAGAACCTCGAATATCATATTGCCAGAAAGAAGATTAAGCACACAGATCTCCAAACCGGTGAGCAGGTCGCTCCTACCTCACCCAACGGCATGAAACTTGAAGCTTTCGTCTTCGACGTCTTCCCTTTCGCTGAACATATGGTTGTCCTTCAAGTACAACGTGCTGAAGAGTTCTCTCCTCTTAAGAACGCTCCTGGATCTAAGACTGACTGTCCCGAAACTAGTCGTCGTGATATCATTGCTCAACACATTCGTTTTATCAAGGCTGCTGGCGGTAACGTCAACGTTGATGAATCCAACTTGGACTCCGTTCAATTAGAACTTTCTCCTCTTGTAACTTATGGCGGTGAAGGTTTAGAAGCCCTCGCTGGTAAGACAATCGATCCCATTCACATTGACAGCATTGAAACGCTTAGAACTTTTGTTTAATCCAATTATTTTTTTCATTTTAAATGTTTAAACCACTAGCTCTCCTCTCCTTTAAATACTATTCCAACATCAAGCTAAAGGGAATAGAAAAATGCTACACTACTCACTAATACCCATCATCATAAATAGTATTAATATTTGTAATATCATTAGATAATAATTAATATATTGTATATTAATTTCATTATCTTTCCAATTAATAAAATTTTGAAATATTAAAATATTAATTATTAATTTGATTCAAAGTATTATGTTATCTTCTCAAGTTATCATTTTGATTTTTGAGTTTCTCTTCCATTGAGTATATTATCTATCACTCAATATTTTTTAATCAAAATTTTAATTGCTATTTATAATGTAATAATATTTTATTTGGTTAAAATATCTAGACCAATACAGCTTTTTTATCATAAAATTTTGCTTAAAGCGAATATTATATCTAGTTTTCTAAAAAATATTAAGATGAGTTGAGAGTCAATAATCATACTTGATACTTCAACCTCACTCAATCAGAAAATTTTATATTCAAATATTAGTTTTTCAATTTTAGAGATTCGAAAATAATTCCTTAATGAAAATATGAATTAATTATATAAAATGTAAGATGTTGAATAATAGTAGTTATTATCAATATGATTAATTTCGATTAAATGCCAAGATTACAAAATTCTCTCTTTAATTTTTAATTAATATATTTAACACATTATACAGGCTATCATATTTAATTAGACCTTAATTTTTTTTCAACTTAACAAATATTCAGACAATATTGCAAACAAATTGAATTTATTATTATATTCCTTTTTGGATATAACAAACTCTGATTCTGATAGATTTTGATTTTTCAATATAATTACCATATTTGTATGTGTGAAATATCAATATTTTATATTATCATATTAAATCAATTATTCATTACACATGTATTTGACTGATTTTGAAAGTAAATTAAATTTTTTCTTATATGATGGTGAGACCTGAAAATATCAACCAAAACTAAATAATATTTAACATGGTAATCATCATTTTTAATGTCAACATAATCACAATTAAAGCTATTCCATTAATTTTATATTATATAGTAGATCGATTATATTTTGTCAATTACCAATTAGTTGGAGGAAAAGCAAATGGATTTGTGGCAAAAATATTGGGAAAGTATTAGGCATTTAATCTTATTTCATCTCATCATTATTTTTATTTATTCAGCACGTTATTTCATAATGAGCATTTTCTCATTATCAATACACAGAAATTCTTCAAATCTTGATTAATTTTCGAATATTGCTTTTAATTCATAACTACTGTGTTTTTAGTCTGAAATAAAAATATTAGAAAAATCAATGTTCACAATTTCTCTTTAGTTGATTTTAAAAATTTAAAAATATTATAATTCTTATTTTAAATAATAAAAACTTAATATTATCAGAAAATTTAGCTATTTTATTATTGATTAGTAATATTACAATAATTCTCAATCAAAAATTTTTAAATAAAAATAATTGATAATTCGAGCTTAATCATAATGTTTAGATTGGTCATCATCATAATTAACTGTCATTTTCCCCTCAAACGGTTGATATTTGTTATTTAATAACTTTAATATTAACAGCTTTAACTCGATATATTGTAATAATATTTTTAATTAATAATATATTGTTCATGCACCAATACAAATGCTAACAACAGTATGATATTATTATGATTTTTTAATATTCAAAATTACTTTATCAAATAATAAAAAATGATATTTGCTGGAATTGTCAAAAATTTCAAAGCAGCAAAATCTAAATTACGAAAACTGAAAACCAAGGACTTAGCTTGATTTTATCCAATAAAATGTTTAATATTAAATCAAGAATGGGAGAAAGCGTAAGTTATCATTCCAAATACTTGGAATCACAACTATATATCAAATTAATTTATATAAATATTTGTACAGGATTATAGAATAATTTTAAACATCAATCAAAATTAAAAACTGATTAATAAAATATTAAATATAACTATATATTAATTGATACTTTATAATAAATATATATTTTATTTAATTTTTATTTAAAATATTATGATATTATCAACCAATTTTGAAAGCACAATTGATATTATGAATCACTGAACTGGGGTACTTTTGTTAGTAAAATTGATGATGAATTTGATTGATAAGATAATCTGATATTGATTTTAAAAAGTAATTCACAATATGAATAATATTAATTGATTAAATCAATATTATGTAATTTATAATTTAAATATTTTAAAATAACGAATTGATATTTTTGAAGCATAATTTTAACAGAATAGTTGATGTATCTTTGATGCCTTGAAATTGAATTAAAAAAAATACTTGTTGATTGAAATGCAAAAGCAAAAACATTCTAACCATTTAATAAATAATAAAAATATCTAGACAAGAAATTGATTAAAATAAATTTGAAATATATCTAAAGCTTGTGAATTGAAAAATATTTTATATTTCTTTTATAATTAAAAAATTGATTTGATGAATTTTTAATAAAATTGATAATTATTCAGATTCTTCAGTAGCAACTTTTTTACCGTGAATAGCAGGGAATTTGAGATAAGATTGATTGTGACGTCTACCACTTAAATCGTAGAGGTTATCAAATTTACCGCAAACCCAGAAAATACCAGCAGGAATGAGACCAACCCACAATAAAGCGATACCGATGGTCTTGGGGGTCCAACGAGCTGCTAAATGCATATTTTCACGAGCAGCATTCCATCTTTCAATAGCAGGAACTGGCTTCCAAATTTCACCCATTTTTAAATTATTTGTTATTATTGATAATTTTATTTTATTAACAGAGATAATTTGATTAATTTAGAATGTGGAATCAAATAAATTTAAATTAAATGTATATTAATTGAAATTATGGGACTCATTATATTTCATTTTATTAATACTATTATTAAAAAAGTTACTTGTTATTAGATCATATGTTATAAATTAACTGAAAAAGGTCAGATAAATCATGAATTTTTGGTTATTTTAAGGATCTAATAATTAATAAAATATATGCTGGTCAGTTTTCGTATCCAATGAAAACGAATAATAGGACAAAGATAATTGTAATAGAATAAATGATTTGATCGATAACCCAATTTTAATATAGTTAGTGTTTGGGTAACATTAGTACTGTTCGGGTCATTTAAATACACCATACACTTTAACTTTGGAACTTTGTTTTAAAGAATATTAATTAAACATTAATAATAATATGATAAACAAATATTTTGAGAGTTTGGTAATTAATTTTAGTGCTCCTATGTCTTTTGAAAAAGACCTGAGTTTGTTGGCTGATGCAACGGATGGCATTTGGTTCATTGACCCCATTCACCACTTTTATCAACTTGTACTTTATACCCTATTTAATTCAGTATTATTTTGGTATTGTTCAAAGAGAGTTTTCAAAAATAAGTAAGATATACTTTCACTTTTGATGAGTATAAATGAAATTTAATGATTATTTTAGGGCATTTTTATCTTTAGTAAATAATCAGTCAAAATCGAGAAAGAACTTTATGGAAATTATTGTTACGCTAGTTACATTATTCTCTTATTGCCTACTATTTTATCATAAAACAATTAGGAATAAGACGATTAATATGCTTCAAATGTGCCATTTTAATATGCTACTATTGCTGGTTACCTTATTATCCCCAAAGAAGTTTTTTGTAACTCATTTATTATTTAATTTATATTTATTCTATATATTCGGAACGTAAGCAATATTGTACATTTAATTAAAAATGGTATTAATATCATTTTTAGTATACTGGCTCTGTTATTCCCTGATTTGAGAGGTTTTAGCTATTTCTTTGAATATGAGAATTTCTTCCTTGGTAATTTAGTTTAATATTATGCTTTTTTTTGTTGTATATTAATATATGTATATAGAACACTATATATTATTAATCGTACCATTTGTTATGATTTATACAAGAAGATATATCGTTTTCCCTCTCTCTTGGTCATTACTCGGATTGGCCTTCTCGGTCAAGGCTTTACTTATCATCTGCTTCTCAACAATAATCGGGCTTAGATTAGGAATCAATGTGAACTATAGTTTATGTCCTCCTCCAGGTTATTTAGAGTCATTTGGAAATTATTATAGAATATTTATGACAATGATATTTTTGGTACTAATGTTATTCAGTAGATTATTTTTAATTAATTTATTCAATATTACTGTTGTTTTAATTAACAATATTAATAGAGTAAAATCAAAATTAGAATAAAAACAAAATATCAACCCATAATTTTATTGTTACACAAATGTATATTATTTTTATTATATAACCACAACTTGTTATTTTTTGGAACATTGAGCTCATTACCCAGGATTTCTAATTGATACCTTCTACGGATTTTATCAATATGCTTTTATTCCGTTAAATGAGTTTAGAGTAAACAGCGGCACTATAATACTTACCTACTTGTAGGTACGGTGCTGATTTCAAAAACAACTTGATATATTGATTCTCTCTAGATATTGAGTTGTGCCCGGAATCGAAATTCTTTTAAACATAAAATAATAATATTAAAATTAGATTACATTATATAAAAATTATTTTAATATTTCAACATTTATTTGAGATTAATGTGATATATTTTTTTAAAATAATTTTCAATATCTCTATGTCGTATAGGTCATAGTTAAAATGAAAATTCAGAGTTTTTCTTTTATATTATGAATTAAGTTATTTTAATTCACAGAGCTCAGAATTTAATTATTATTTATCTTTCATATCATTTCAACATAATGATATATTGATCTCTATATTACTAGTGTAATAAAATTAAGTTTGATCAATAACCCAGATATCAATCTTTTTAAATTATTTAAAAACTCTAGGTTATGATACCAATCAAAGTGAAAGTTATGCTAGCTTTCAGATAGAAATATTGGTATTATTTCAAGTGATATAGCTCAAATTTTTCTAGTAAACCCTTGACTAATAATCATATAATATTTGACATTCTCATTTAACTGATACATTCATTCTCAAATGTATTCATTAAAAATATATTAAATATATCTATTAATTTAAAATTGGCAAATTGATAAATATATAATATTGTTTTTTGCTATATTTAACTTTAATTTTTTTCTAATTAAAATATATCTGTTACAGGGAAAAATAATTATTTCTAGATACACTTCGATAATTCAGAAAAAGCTGTTTATTGTATTCAAGTCTATTCTAAAAATTTCTAAGATTTATAACATTGTGAAAAATTTGTAACTATTTTGTTGATTATTTAAATAATTAAGTTGGGTTTAATGATATATTGTATTTAATAAATATTGATAATGACTTTATTTATAATATTGAAACAAAAGCTTATATTTTATTTATGTTCTTTAAAACTAAGTAAACTTGAAAATTGAAATGGTATAGATTTAAAATTAATAGAATATATTTGAAGAAAACACTTATTATATAAGGAAGTGTCATAAAGCAGGTTGTATAACTTGAAATGACACTTAATCCAAAGTTAATGATAAATGATTTAAAATTATCAAATATAAGAGAGTAACAAATTCTTAGGTTATAAGTCAAGAATTACCTAATTATTCAGATATGTTATTTTATAATTAACATGATAAATTTCATCAAAAACCATTTTGAGATATTTCCATTAAATTTCAGCTCAGGTATGTCGTTTCATTAGTCGATTTCTCTCAAGATTGATGGCACTTAGGGCATCTAGTATATTCCTCGAGCTTATCATGCTATGGAACTATTTTCAGTAATCTTGTTATAAAATTATTTATCTTTTGCAGTTTCAAAGGGTATATTATCAGCAAAGTATATTAATTTTTTTATATATGAATAATATCATATAGTAATATATTTTAGTAGTTGATATTTCAAACAAACCAGAAAATATCATAAATTAATCAAAGCTCCCAGGATATTAGAGAAATTTAACCCTTTAAGTGCAAATATTTCCATTTAATTTATTTTTGGACAAATATCAATGGTATCAAATGAGTTATATCATTCAATTTTGCCATTTTCATTTGGGACTATTATTATTACTTGTATCTGTCCAAAAAGTCATATTTTGTCCATTTGGTTTTTAATTTTAATTTGTAAATATTTTATGAAATGTAAGAAAATCTGATTATTCATTATTTTATGGTTAATATTAAGTATTGATATTCAGGGATATGGCTTTACTTTTATCTGATACCAGAGGGATCTGATTATTTTTCAAGGTTGGAAACTTTTATTTAAATTGATGCTCTATAATAAATTTGAAAAGAAAAAACTATAGAGCATTATATATTACTACTGGTAACATTATCATGATATTCAGTGGAAGATATTTAATTTGGAGGCTTAATTTACCCACCTTACTCCTAGCAAGCTATACCAAGTACTTATTAGTATATATATATATATATATATTCAACCATAGCAGCACTTAGATTAGAGGCCAATTTAAACTACACGCTACCACACCACTTGGAATACTCGATATAACTGGATCTTATTTTAACCTGGTATTCATGTTCTAATAATTATTTTAATGTTAATCAGCAAATTTATCATTATTCAATCCGGTTGTCTGTTTATTGAATTCGTTTTAAAATTATTTGAGAATTTATTCGTTAAAAACAAAGTCTAACTCGAAAAATCTGATTAGAACAATAAAAATATTATTCTATACTGTATTATTATTCTTGATATTCAATAACATATACTATAAATTATCTAATGAAAAATTAAATGTCCATGATATTGGGTTGGCATTGTTGATGTTCAATCATTTAATGCTATCTGCTTTTTAAACCTGACACATTTATAATTCATCTTTGATATAACCATTCAAAATTATTCATAATATTGCTCTAGAAATGAAATAATGACATAATTTTAAAATCAAATTTAAATATAAATTCTAATATGAAATAAATAAGAAAAATAAATATATTAGATAAAATTAATACTCTCTTTTATTATTAATAACTTTTTTCTATACTTTTAACTAGTTTTTAGCACCTAAAAAATAATTTTTAAAAAATTAAAATTTATTATTTTATAAACTAATAAAAATATATGCAAAATTTTTTATGAATATAATTTATAGTCATCTAAAGCATATACTATTACTTAAGTTGTAATCTAATATATATCAGATATAATAGCTTTTTTAATTTATTTTATTTATAAGATTTTTTTATAAGTTTAGATTTATGTACTATATAATTAACATGCAAAATAATAGGTAGTCTTAAATTTAAATAAGAATAATATTTAAAAATTATTTTAATTAAAAAATATAAAAGTTATAATTAATTGATTTTTCTTTAAAAACTAAATAAAAATGATATATATTATTATAATATATTATATTAATTAATATTTGCTTATAAAAAATATATATTCTTTAGAGTTTATAAAAAGGATAATTTGATATTAATTGAATATTCTTTTTTATTTTTTAATAAATTAATATATAAAATAGAATAATATAATATAAAAGTTTATATCTATTTTTATATATTAATGAGTATTATATAGCTATAGAATTTTTAATTTTCTTTTAAATAAAAAGTGTTAATTTAATATTTTTATTAGTTAAGCTAAGTTTAAACTATAATATATATATAATATATTTAAATAATAAATATTAAATTATTTTATTTATATTTAAATTAAAATTAATATTAAAATATACTTATATAATAAATTTATTAATTTTATCAACCACCAAAAGAGTAATAATAAAAATTAGTTTTTATTAAGTTTCTACCTATTATTGCAATATATTTGCATTTACCCAACAACAATATAAGCCTAATTATAAAACCTCAATAACAGAGGGACTTTTATCTTCCAACCATTGGATTAATAAGCCCCTTTTCCTCTAGATTAATATAAATATCCCATCCACTTAAAATATTAACTTCAAGCAGAATATCTATATTAATTATTAGTAAAAACTAATTTATAATAAATATATTATTGCTATTATTAAAAATAACCTTCCTTGAATAATATGGAAATGGTTCTTTATTACATCCATATTTAATACACTTAATAAGTTCAACCTTGACTTTCCACCACTTCCTTTAGGATTATATATGATGCTTTATATTTTTCTGTTTATATCAACCTTTTTTTATAATATCCTGGGATTTTTAATTGGTAGTAAGACTAGATTCCTATATAAGATATTGACAGTTATGCTGACACTTCATATATTTAATACCTTAGGGGAGCATTATTCCTGGCTTCCTGAACCACAGATCAATTCATATTTGTTTGGTCTTAATACCTATTTAGTCTATATATACTTATCTTTTACCCATAATTCAACTTATTTTTTTTAAATATATCTATTTTTATCCTAATGATGGAGAATAATCCTGTCAATTACTCAAGAAACTTTGATTACTGCAGGATTCAAGAAGTTACATTGGAGATATCACATCCCATGAACTAGCTGATCCTATTACTTTTCACCCATAAGTCATTCATGTCCACAAAAATCAACAATGGAACCTAATATAAGATTATCATAAGCAAACTAATAAACATATCTTCTATCTTCATTTTCAAAAGTATACAGTCTCTAAGTTTTTCTTGTAACCCTCACAAAAGTGCTGAGTTGTGACAAGTGTGAGATATTTACTTTATTCGAAGAACCTGATTCGTAGCAAGTCATCTTCACCTACTTTGGTGAATCCCAATAATTTCCCTTAATTCCGTGATAATTTATCGTTTACCATTGGTGATTCCCCGTTTAAGCTCGTAAAACCCATTGTTGTCAGTGTTAACCCCCAACACTAATATACAAAGGAAAAAACTATTATATTTTTTATCAAAAGGAAATTAGGTCCAAGTTTTTATAAAAAACTTATAGTAAAATTTTATATAAACTATATTCCAATCTTATAAATTGTCAATATTAAAGTTTACCTTAATATAATTATCCTGGTTTCTAATATTAAGATAATATAGTCATTCAAATTTTACCTAATTTTAAATAATTTCCCTTCTAGCTTTTAAAAGACAAATCAAGCAATAAATAATTGTTTTAGATAAAATATCTCTTTTATAACCTGTTTATCAATCCTATATAAATTTTAAAGGTATATGGTTAAATTTTAATGATATTAGAATAAAAAAACTTAATGAATATTATCCAGTTTAAAAGTGAATTTAAAAATTTGTAATAAAAATTTATTATATATATAAATTAATAAACAGTTCAAAACTATATACTATCTTATTTATTTTATACATATAATAAATCCTAAAACTAATAGTATGTTTGAAATATTAAAAATTAAATATTTGTCAATAAATTTTTGCTGTAATGATAATTTAATTTTATAATTTATATTAACATATAATAATTACTAACATTAATGAATTATTTTATGTATATAGTATCTTCTAGAAATGTTTAATTATAAAATTTTGGCACCAATATATAGACTTATTTTCATATTTTAATATATTAAAATGATAGAACATTTTGAATATAATATACCTAATTATATAATGAAAATTTTAGATAACTTTTTCCTTCTTTGGTGACGAAATTAAAAATAACATCTTCAAATTATTAATGCATTATCATAATTAGAGAAATTTATTTATATTTTGAGTGTTATATCAGATTGATATATTAGTATCTACAGATATTATAATATCAATCTTGAATATAGCAAATATCTTTCTCCAAACAAATTCTATTGGATTTATTAAATATTTAACAATTTTAAATGGTGTTTAAGGCAATTTATACTTAAGGGATTTATACAAATAAAAAAATATATTCTCTCAGTACTTTCAATTATATTTTTATTCTTTAATTTTTTGATAACTAACTTTGCATTAACCATTTTTTAAAGTTTACCAAGATTGAAACATGTGAATTAGCTGTGGAATGGAAAAATAGATTTTAACATTCAGTCTCAATTAGAACTCTTAAATCTAAAATATATTTTAATGATTTTGGATATATTTACAAGCATTATCAATTATATAATCACATATATGTGTTTAATTATTAAATTAAATAATCTTTACCACTCACCCGGAAATTGAATATAATATATTGTCAAATCGGGGTTTTATCAATCAAAACAATTTAATCTTTTCAATTTTAATGCAGGTACTGATTAAAATGTTAAAGCGATTTAATGGGACAATTTAAATTTGAGTCAGGAAATAAAGGGGAATTTGTAATAAAGCTAAATTTAAAAATATCCCATACAAATATTTTGTAAATAGAGGGAGGCTTTATTATTAAAATGAATATGACATTAGATTTAAGCTTTAATTCTTGAGAGACAAACAATATGATACAATCAATTAAATATCAATTAGAATTATTAGTGATAAATTTTAGCGCAGAAATGCCCTTTCACCAGTCTATTTCCCTTGAGACTGACGGTACTGAAGGTACTTGGTATATCCCTCCAGTTCAGCATGCTGTAGAGCTCTTTTTGGTAACCTTATTATGTATTTATTTATCTTATACTAGTTTAAAGTCTATTTTATCAGAAAAGTAAACATATTTTGATAATATTTTATATATAATTAATATTATTACCTTTAGAAATTCGTATTTACAACAAACTAAGCAATATCAAAAGTTGAACAAAGTACCAAGTATAGTTGAAAAAATAACTACTATAGGTGCTATTATATCATATTGTTTTATGTTTTTACACAAATATCAGAGGAACCAAGTTAGTTATGTTTTTCAATTTTGCCACTTTAACCTGGGACTACTATTATTTTGTTTAACTATTCCTAAGAGTTACTTTTTACCACATTTGATATTTAATATCAACTTATATTTTGTTTATGGAACGTAAGAATATTGAAGTATTTCTGATTTTTATATAATGCCTATTAATTGAAATTTAGTGTGATGGCTTTACTTTTACCCGATCATCGAGGGATTAATCTATTTTTTGAGATGGGAAACTTTTATTTGGGTAATTAGATTACTTATATTTTTACACTTGAAATTAATTAATTATATCATAGAACATTATATATTATTATTGGTTCCCTTTATTATGATGTTCAGTGGAAGATATGCAATTTGGAGACCCAATTTTCCAACTCTAATGCTATCATTTTGTATCAAAGCGGTATTGGTATCTATATTCTCTACTTTATTAGGACTGAGATTAGGTACTAATTTAAATTACGCACTCTCACCACCACCTGGTTTATTAGAAATCTTTGGCCGATATTTCAAGTGCGTATTCGTAGTTTTAGCTATTATATTAATGCTATTTAGCAGATTTATCATCATTCCTTCAGGTCATTTATTTATTGAATTCATTATCAAATTATCCAAATTTTCCTTTAATAATAATGAGAAAAATCAGCCAAAGAAAACCAATTAAATGATAAACTTAAATAAACTTACCATAATTTGCTTTATTTGGAACTCTTTATTAATTACGAATTGTTTACAATCTAATTGAGAACGAAAGATATCTACAAGATGTTTGTGATTAATGCTCTAAATTTTTGCGAATATTCTTTTTCCAACAAATTTATGCATTTATAGTTGAAATGGATTAAAATTAATAAAATTCATTTTAGAATAAAGATAACGGAAAATAGTGATATTGATTTAAATTGTAATAAAGTCAGATTGCTTTATAAGATTATCTAGAATCTAATGAAATTCTGATTTTCTTATCGTTTGTGATAATTTTTCAAAATTCGGCAATTTGATGGTCAAAAATAAAGGTCAACCTTTATATATTGAAAAAGAAATAAAACCACAATGCCAAGGTTATTATTATACAATTTTATTTAATCATAATACCACAATAAATTAAAATAGATTAAATGACTAATGTTGAGTTTTATAAATTTTGAATATAAATTAATTTCTCAAATTTGTTAAATCAAAAAGTCTATCCCACAATTTAAATAAATAAAATAGGGCTCGAAATTGTTTAAAGAACCTAATTTTTTGTTGATATTTTTTGAACATCCAATAATTATTAAAAATTTTAGACGATTTATTTTAAAAACATAGAGAATCAATAGTTTAAAACATATTAACACAATTTTTACATAAATCTAAAATCATATAATCCAATTTTTCATAATTATAATTTAATATGGTATCTAAAAGAGCTAGAAATAAATCAGTTCAACTTATAGAGAATAAAGCTAAAGTAATTTTAAAAACTTCTCTTTAAATCAAGCGTTCTTACTTATATATGATATATCTTGTAGGTTTTAAAAACTTCGGACAAAAAAACTGCTTTACCGCCTAAACAATATTCAAGTGAGGATAGTGAAAGTGATAATAATAATGATGATTATTTTGACGAGGACGATGATGAGGATTTATTAAAAGCTTCACTTCAAAACAATAGAGTCGATGATGATGATGATGACGATGAAGAAGACGATGAAGAAGATGATGCTGTAGAGGATGAAGAAGATGATGAAATAGATTCAGAAGAAGAAAATGAAGTATCATCAGCAATTCCTAAAACTAAAGAAAGTGTTGATCCTTTATATGCGCTCCCAACAGCACAGGAATTAATTGAAATGGATGAGAGTTTAGATATGTTCCATTCTAATTTATTTAAGCTTGAGGTATTGAATATAATACTTGAAATTATATATATTCTAATCCAAATCAATAATAGATAGAAGAACTACTTAAAGAAATCAAAGTTGAAGATAATAAATCCCAAAAAATGCACGAAATCTTAAATCAATTTAAAGGATTGATAGATCAACTAAAAGACGAGTCACCAGTATCAGTATGCTAAGATTTTAATCAATTCTTTATTCACCTTGATTAATTTAAAACCTAGATTGCTCATGCTAAACAAGAATTCGCCAAATCTAAAATCACTATTCCTTATCCTAATCCACCACCTCCTCTTGATGCTAACTATCAGTTGAATTTCCTTAAACCTACCAATATCACTGTTATTGGAGGTTTTCCTCTTGGGTTGACTCCTTATCAAGTTAGTCAGGATTCTAAGCCCTCTTTATTTGTTGATCTTGCTATTCACCTTCCAACTGAATTATTTCAGCCCAAAGATTTTGTAAATTATCGTTATTTCTACAAAAAGGCTTATTATCTAGCTAGTTTAGCCAAGCAAATATCTAAAGCTAAAACTGACTTGAAATTCGATTTACAATACGAGTTTTTACATCAATCTGATCTATCTCCTATATTGCTTGTTCAATTTCATGTCAAATCATCTGTCAGATTCTACATCAGATTATTTCCAACCATCAGCCATGACACATTTAAATTAGCTCGCTTCTCTCCTTTGAAGCATAATATTCGACTTCACTCTCAATCAGAACAAGAAACTGGACCCGCTACCCCTTACTATAATACTCATCTCGCTCGTGATACTCTTTTGGTGCCTCACACCACATTTTTACATCAATTTACTAATACTTCTCCTGAATTCGCCACTGCAGTTCAATTGGGTAAAATTTGGCTCCAGCAGCGATCTATTGGTAAGGGTGGGTTGATCGGTAAAGGATTCAACGGATTTGTATTTGCCATGATTCTCGCTCATCTTCTCAAACCTTCTTCTGCCGGAGGTAAACTCAGCAGAGGGTTTAGCAGTTTTCAATTGTTTAGAGGTACTATTGACTATTTAGGTAAGTAATAACAGCTATATTTAAACATCTTAAAACTAAATATT
>JNEM01008943.1:0-16310 GCA_000697335.1 Conidiobolus incongruus B7586
TTTAAATTTTTTATAATATTAATATATTATAATTCATTAAAAAAATTTAAATAATTAAATAAAAGAAATAAACAATATATTTGAATTTTGAAAAAAATCATCATTTATTATTATAATATTTATTAAGCAATAAATATTGATAATTTTATTAAAAGTTATTATATTATTAATTTTTAAGTAAAATAGTTATATTTTTATTTTATTCAATAATAATACTCAATATATTTAAAATATTTAGTTTATAATACATATAATTTATTATATTAATATTCAATGACTTTAAAATTCATTTAATAATATATTTGACCAAGTAATTAAGTATTTTGATTATTTTTAAATAAAATACATAATTTTTTATTTCCAATTCAATTTAATTTTAAATTTAGTTCATATTAACTAAAATAATAAAGATTTTTTAAATATAAATTTAATCTGAAATTTATTAAATACTAACTAAAAAGTATTATTTAATACTAAAACTATTTTATAGAATAATGATTCAACTCTTATTTTTAATTATTATTCTTTAATAAATCAAATTCTTATTTATTTCAAAGTATGTCAGTCCATTCTAATTTATAGATCATAATATTTATATCAATTATTATAAATTAAAAGGATTCATGAATAAATCCTATTTGGATTAAAATTTTTTTATTTTTCCAATAAAAATCAGCATTCATATTTTCATTTAAAATAATGCTTTGTTATTTTATATCGACAAAATAAAATAGAACTTTATATTACATATTAAGTAAATTAAACAATATTGATATTTTCATAAAAATTAAAAAACAAATATATAATGAACATTTCTATATTATAAAATATTATTATGTTTCCAATTATATAAGTAATATATAATTTTAATATTTTGTATCAAATATACAAGGATTAATATATTATGCTCAAAAATATATTAAAGTCTTAATAAGTGCTCAGTTGATTCAAAAACCATGATTAAATAATATAATGCTATTCCCTCATATTAACCAAAGTTTTTTGACCTTACATCATTAGAAATTATTGAGAAATAAGAAAATAAACTGATTATAAAACTTCTGTTTTTAATTATAATAATATTCAATAATATTTTTAAAATCATATAGGTAAATGAATTTTTCCAATTTTTAATTTTATTACTAATATAGTTTTTCATTTAAATAATGGATCATGCCATAATGAGGAATTATCATTTTATTTTTAGAGTTATAATTCATTGAAATATCAGCATAAATTATTTATCATCAAAATTCAACACCAGTTATTAAATATTCCTTTTACCTTAATTTATACAATAATATATATTATTTATCCGTCATCACAAATTAGTGTCAAGTATATTAGGATATTGAAAAAAATATATTAAACTCCAAAATCAAGTTTATACTAAAAGTCACAGCATTATTCAAATTGTATCAAATTTCCATTTGATTGGCTAATCAAATAATATCAATTAAGGATATTTAAATTGTATATAAATACAATTATTCAAAATTGTCTTTTTATATTTTAAAAAATTGAGCAATATTTTTTTTAATTTAAAAATTTATCAAACAATAATGAGCTTGATATCTCAATTAAAACAAATAGCTTTATTAATTAGTGGATTGTTAATCTATTTGATAAAAGGTGTACCACGCCAGTCCTGGTCTTTAAAAACATTTTTAACAGTTTATGTGTTACGTCATTCGCTATTCATTAAAACTAATGATTTAATTCAATTTCGTAAAAATTTAGAGGAAGTTGCCAAGTCTGACGTAAAAGACTCAGCTATTAAAAGAGTTACTGTTCATTCCAAGTATCGTCAAATGGCTCATGAATTAGTCAAAAAGCACTTGAAGAAAGTATATGGTGATGATCATTGGTACGAAGACGATTCTCTTTGGTCTAATTCTAAACCTTTGGAAGCCGAGTGGGTAGTTCCAAACCATCTTACTTTATCTTCCAACAGTAATGTGATCTTTTATATCTTTGGCGGTGGTCATATCCTCGGAAGCTTCGCTTCTTATCGTGCTGAGTTGGAAATTCTTGCCCAAACTTCGGATTCAGTCATATTTGGTGCTAACTATCGATTGGCCCCTGACTACTCTGCTCCATGCCAACTAGAAGATATACTAGCTCAAGTTCTTTACTTAACATCTCCAATTGATGAGCAAAATCCTCATGAAAGTGGCTTTGGTCTGAAATTCGATCAAATTATCGTCTCTGGAGATAGTGCTGGTGGCAATCTCTCAAGTGCCTTGATTCATTTTATGAGAGATTGCAACATTGGCAAATTTTCTGGAGCTCTCCTGTACTCACCTTGGGTTGATTTAACTTCATCTCAGCCCTCTTATATTGACTGTATTAATACTGATTACTTGCCATCGCTTTATGCGATTTCTCCTACTCAAGGTGGTACTCCAGAGACTGGTGATGTTGGATACCAAATGTGTTATTTTGGATCGTCTGAAAAAATTCGAAAGGAAATACTTAAGAGAGGTCATGGTTATGCACCATTAAAATATATTAATTCACCTATTATCAGTCCCTTATGTGATACCAATTTCCGTGACCTTCCACCAATTTTAATTATCACAGGAGAAGCTGAAGTTCTTCGAGACGAAACTCTACTCTATCACGAACTAATCAATTTGAGCTATACTGAAGAAGAGTTGAAGCAATTCCCAATCCCACCATCCACTGTTCACTATTATCAAGACATGTTCCATGTATTCCCTATGATATTACCCGAATTAGAAGCCAGTCAAATTTCGTTTGTCAGAGCCAGTCACTTTATTAGACAGTGCTTTAATGTTAAATCTGAAAAATTCGAAGGTGTGAGAAAAGCTTACCCAATCAACACTCAGCTTATTGTCAACGAAGACACTGATAGGCCAGTTGATCACAAGTGGAGTAATTTGTATATCTCAGATTTAAATCAACAGCTATTGCAATTCACTCCCAAATTTAAAAGGAATCCAATTCTAAGTTGGGAGTTTCATAATTGATCCACTCTAATGAAATTCCTCATTTTTTTCAATTATATGAAATTGAAATAAATGGTTTTTTAATATATTTTACAAAATTTTAATATATATTAACAGATATTAATAAATGATATTACTCTAATTTTTATCAAACAATTTTTATAAAAGTTTAAATAATTTGAAACTTATAAATAATATCAATATAATAACCGGAATAAACATTTCATACAAACACATTTATCGTAATAGTTTTATATAATTATTTTTTATCATTTGATCTAAATTTATAAATTACTATGATTTTTTATATATTATTTGATTTGATATTTGTTAAACTATTAGTTTTTCATTTTATTCTAAAAGATTTTGATTAAATTTTCGGGATTAGAAATTTTTGTAATTATGCCATTAAAAACTAAAAATAATTTTGTTTACCAGATATTTGGCATTTACTAGAAATATTAACTATATTCTATTAATGTAGTTTAATAGTATTTGTTTTGTTTTGAATAGTTATGTTTTAGTGTTATTAAGATTTTCTTATTCCTTTGAGTGTGAAGTTTCGAAATAATTATATGTTAACCAAATTGAAAGTGGTTTAAGTTATCATAGTATTTTAACACTGCTAATATTGTTATTAATTACAAATTAATTAGCTATTTATCATTTTCATATGTAAATCAATTAAATATTTTATTTTAATTTCATCATATCTACTAACTGAACAATTCTAATTTTAACGTTCCGATAAACACATTCCAAGTTCAATAATCTCACACTCCTTTAATAAGTAAAATATTATTATTAATTATTAATAGTGCCATTGATTTTACTAATATTATTATATGAATATTACAGTGATTAAATCATTTCAAATTTTTTTATTCAAGATTCAATTTAAATTTAATATTGTCAAGAGTCAGGAGTCTCCTCTCCTACTTAATATGCTCACTTAACTGAATATAAGGGTCATTCCCCCCTCACATGATCAGCCACTTCAGTTCTATCCTTTAATTGGCTGGTGATACAAGCCACCACAAAACTCCATAAATCCTCTTGCTCTATTCACTCTATATAAAACCCGGAATTAGAGCTATCTTGCAAATACCGAGCTCGATCTGAGTCCTCCCAGCTATCTGCCTTAAATCAATAAGCTCCCCCTTTCCCTATCAATTACCTGGAACTCCCCAGATCTCTCTTTTATTTAAACTACTCAGGACACAGCTTTCCAAAGATGTGTTAATAAGAATATTATATATTAATTTCTATGATAATCAAATATGAATAAGTATTTATTTTTAATCATATGTTTATTATTTGTTTAAAATATCATAATTTACAATGTATATACTGATTCAATTACTCATTTAAATCTAATTTTTGTAATTATTAAATTGGAATATTTAAATAGTTTGGTTGCAACATTGTATTATAAAGATGGCTTAGTTAAGATACTCTATTTAATTATACTATGTATTATCAATAAATTTCTATCAGTAGATTTTTATTTTATAAAAAAGAAAGACTTATATTATAATATTAACAAGCTATTTAATATATGCAAATTATAAGAAATTTCCAAAGGAATATATAAACTCATAGAAGAAATTATAAACTTAAAATTAAAAATACAAAAAACTAGTATTATTAATAATTTAATTGTTCTATAATGGTATATACTAATTATATGATTTTCAATTAATTATATAATGATCTTATAAGGATTTAAACTTATATTGGTAAATAATAAATAATTTGAACTTTTATTAGTTATTAATATTACTATTGATTTCTATAAATAAACAAGATTATAATGTTTTTATAAATTTATTTAATAAATAAAATATTATGTCATTATTGTTAATGATTTATTAAAACATTAATATTATATATTTAAGTGATAATTATTAAAATATATAATAATCTTTTTTAGGATTTGTAGCTTCCTTTGGTTTAGCTAATAATATTTATTTTTTTATATTTAAATATTTATAAAGTTAAATGATTAATATTTAATTTATTATAAACCAATAGTTATATTTTGGTATATTAAAATCTTATTATTAGTATATAACTTATAATGATAAATAATATTATTTTTTGTTAGATGATTCAGTGTTTTAAAGTTTTATCTATTTTCTAGTTAAAATTCAATTAAAAAACCCTTATATATAGTTATTTTATAATTTTAAACAATATATATAACTTAGAATCATCAAAAAACTTGAATTAATTATAAATATATAATTTTATATAACTTAATATAATAAAGGTTTTAAATTAATAATATAAGGATAAAAAAATAAAATTATAAAAAATATTATAATTATATAGATATTAAAAAGAAAATTAATATTATTAATATTTAATATATTATTAAAATTATATAAAAAGTTTGATTATTAAAAAAATCAAAAATTTTATAAAGATTAAAATATAAAAGATTTAATAATTTTAAAAGACTAATTCTTTAAATTTTTATTTATATTTTTATATAATTTAATTAACTAAAAAATATATAATTAATTTATACTTTTATAGCTAAATTAATTATATAAATAGCATTGAATTATTTAATATACTAGGTTCCTTTTTTTCCTCTCAATTCTTATTATTTTTTATCTTTTTTATTATTTCTAAGATTAATACTATATCTTGTTAATATTACAATATATTAGTATTATCTAATATAAATCTTAATATATTAGTAACTCATCCTAATTTAAAGCTTAATTAAATTTTGTTTATATTTATATACTATAGCTTTATTATAATACTATATTCTATAACATATTATTTTTATATTAAGTTTTTCTCTAAATTATATTGGTATTTATTACTATACTAATATATTTCTTATCTTATAACCTTATTTTAATATTTATAAATTATAAATCAGTTATCTATTAAAATACTTAAAATTATTTATTAAGAAAACAAATTAGATGGATTAAAACTATCTAAGCTTATCTTTTCTTTATCTAATATCTCTTAAGTTAATAAAATTATATTATAGATACTTTGTTAAGAAATTTTATATACTTATCTTTTTATTCTAATTACAAAAATTGTGCAAATATTAACTTAATGATTATTAATAAAAAAATGAAAAATTTATTAAACTATTTTAAGAAATACTATTAAATAATTATTTCTTTATTTTAATTAAACAAGGATTCTTTAAAATATTAGAAAATTACTTAAAATATATTAAAAGATTTAAGATCATTGATAACTTATTATATTATAATAATTATCTATATGTCTTTAATATTTAAAAGATTTAACAAGCAATATTTAATGAATATTATAACCTATTAATTAAAGAATATTAAAATTAGTTAAAAATTGCTAAAAAAATTAAAACAAAATATTACTAACCCTCCTTAGTTAAATTAATTTAAAAATTCATTAATATTTTTAATATATGCTAAAATTTAAATATAATAGTTAAATAAATATAGTAAACTTATTGCCTTATAAGTCCCTAATAAAACTTAATAACAAATCCAACTTAATTCTATAAAAATTCTTAAATCAACAGTTAATTATAATAATTTACTAATTGTAATTAATTTATTCTTTAAATATGCTTATTTTATTCCCAATGTTAAAATTTCTATAGTTAAAGATATTATATAATTGTTATTATCTAATATCTTTATCTATCATAAAATTCCATAAACTGTTATATCTGATAAAGATATATAATTCAACTTTTAATTCTAAAAGTTATTATTGTTTTCGTTTAAAATTAATCTAACTATATTTACTACCAATTATCATTAAACTAATAAACTTATTGAAAAAACTATTAATACTTTAGAGTAAATAATTAAAGCTTATATTAACACTAATTAGTTGAATTAAGATACCTATATTTATTAACTTTAATATTCATTCAATACCTCTATTAATAACTTAATAGGTTTAAACCTATATTTTATCAATTCTAGCAAATATTTTAATTTCATAATTGTTCTAAAACTCTAAATCAATATATCTTTAAATGTTATTGAATTTTAATTTAATATCAAATATATTAATTTTTTTGTTAAATTTAACTTAAAAAAGAATTAAAGGATTATAAAATAATAATATTTAAAGTTATTTAGAAATCCTCCTAAATATAAAACTAGTATGTTTATATATTTAGAACAATTTACCCTTAAACCTAGCTTATTAAAATCTAGATTAAATCCAAAATACTTTCTATTATATTATAGTCCCTATAAAATTTAATCTATTGATTTAAATTTTAAAAATATTATCTTGGAGTTATATTTAACTTTGAGTATTAACTTTACCTTTTACATATTTAAAATCAAGGTTTTTTTTTAAAACTCTAATATTTTTTTTAATCAATTAAAAGCTTTAAAACTAAATGTAATTATTAATTAAAATAGAGAAGAAGAATATTATGTTAACTATATAATTAAATTTAAATTTATTAGGAATAAGTTTTTTCTCTATATAAAATAGATAGGTTATCTTATTAAAAAAGCTATTTAAGAACCCCTAGAAAATATTAAGAATATTTTAACCTATTATACTTATTTATAAATATCTAAAGAGTGTATCCTTTATAAGAAACCTACTAGGAAAGTATTAAAAGACTAGTTTTTTAAATTCTTATATATACTTTTATATAATTCAAATAATTATAAATTATGTAATTAATTTATACTTTTATAACTAAATTAATTATATAAATAATATTAAGTTATCTAATATACTAGGATTTCTTTTTTCTCTCAATTCTTATTATTTCTTATCTTGATTATTATTTCTAACATTGAAATTATATTTTGTTAATATTATAATATATTGGCATTACTTAATATAAATTTTAATATATCAGTGACTCATTTTAGTTTAAATCTTGATTAAACTTTATTTACATTTATATACTATAATTATATTATAATATTATATTTTAAGTTATATTACTTTTATATTAAATTTTCCTCAATATTATATTGATATTTATCACTATGCTTATAGATTATATAAGGAAATTATAAATTATTAATATAATATTTTAATATCAAAAATAACTAAGATTTTGATATTAATATATAAAATATCATTAATTTAATTAATCATTAAATATATAAGTATAGTGGTAGTTAAACTAATATAATATAAAGGAAAACTTGATATAAAAGTAATATGGTGTAGAATATAATAATATAATATAATTATAATATGTACATATAAACAAAGTTTAATTAAGCTTTAAATTGGGGTGAGTCACTAATATATTAAGGTTTATATTAGGTAGTGCTAATATATTATAATATTAACACAAAGTAGTTTTAATCTTAGAATTAATGTAAAAATAAAAAATAATAAGAATTGAGAAGAAAAAGAAAAACCTAATTTATTAGATAATTCAATGCTATTTATACAATTAATTTAATTATATAAGTATAAATTAATTATATAATTTATAATTAATTGAATTATATGAAAGTATATATAAGAATTTAAAGAATTAGTCTCTTAACACTCCCCTAGTAAATTTTTTACAAGAGACACACTCCCTAGATTTTTACAAATAGGTATAATAAGCTAAAATATTCTTAATATTTTCTAGGGGTTCTTATATAACTTCTTTAATAAGATAACCTATCTATTTTATTTAAAAATAAAGCTTGTTCATAATAGATTTAGATTTAATTATGTAATTAATATAATATTCTTCTTGTTTATCTTAATTAATAATTAGATCTAGTTGTAAAGCTTTTAATTAATTAAGAAAAATATTAAAATCTTTAAAATATAGTTTAATTTTATATATGTGAAAGGTAAGGTTAATTCTTAAAATTGAAGGTAATTCTAAGATAATATTTTCAAAATTTAAATTAATAGATTAAATTTTATAAAAACTATAATATAATAGTAAGTATTTTGGTTTAATTTAAATTTAAGTAGGGTAGGTTTAAAGGTAAATTGTTTTAAATATACAAACATGCTAATTTTATATTTAAAAGGATTTTTAAATAACTTTAAATATTATTATTGTTGTAAGTATAGTAATAATAAAACTAATATACACTAACCTACAAAAGTGAGTTATAAAATCAAAAATATATATATTTTAATTAATAACTAAAACAATTGTATATATTAGATTACTTGAAACTATAATATATAATTAAGGTATATTATTTAATAATAGATAAATATATTTAGATATATTTAGTAAACTATTAGCAAAAATATTAACCCTTAATATTTAACCAAGGTGAGTCATAAATTTGCAGGTTTTTAAGATAAAAGGATATATTTAACAATATATAACCATATCTTTTTTCTCTCTTTGCTATTATTTTATATATTATTTTACAGATATACTAAATTTTTTTTATTAGTATCATTATACCTAAATCTCTCTCTAAAAAAATCTACTTGCACATTAATCAACTTTATAAAGAAGGTAAATCAACTCATGATATTGCTAGAATTACTAGTGTTAGCTAGTCTACTATAGCTAAAACTGTTAAGAATAGCAATAAAGAAACATTTAAACCTAAACTTAAGTGTGTTAAAATCATAGATGAACATGATAAGAAGTATATTTATAGGTTAGTTAATACAAGCAAGTGTGGTACTACTGTAGAAATACAACAGGAACTATAAAACTATATAGGAATTTTGGTTAGCACTAATACTATTATATATATTTTACATTAGCATGGATACCACTTACACTTTAAGAAAAAACACCCCCAACTAAAAAAATCCTACTGTAAAGCTAGGTGGGAGTTTGAATATTGTTACTAATGTTGAACCAAAACTAATTAGAGTAAAGTTATTTAGTCTAATAAAACAAAAATATACTTTAGTGGATCTGATGGAAAAGCTAGATGCTTCAGAAAAGATGCAGAACTACTTTATAACCATCATGTTAATTCTACCCAAAAGTATAGTGATAGGTTAATTATTATTTAGGGATGTATGTTATCTTTAGGTATAAGGTATCTTTATAAAGTTAATAGGGGAATTAATGCTGAGATGTACTAAAGTATTTTAAACAATGAATTGAAAAAAACCATTGAATAATATAGGTTAAACAAATCTAATGTTATTTTCTAGCAAGATAATACCTTTTGCTATACTACAGCTTCTACTACCAAATAGCTTAAAAATAACAAGATAACAATTATAAAGTAGTTTTCTCAATCTCCTAACCTTAATCTAATTAAACACCTTTGGGATTAGTTAAAAAAAGTTATTAAAGCTTTCCCCCTAATAAAAAATTTAAATCAACTTTAAGAATATGTTCAAAAAGTATAGAACAAGATTAACCCTTTTTAGTATAAGAAGTTAGTTGATTCTATACCCCACAAACTTAAAGAAGTTAGAAAAGCTAAAGGTAAATACACTAGGTTTTAATTTTTTTTTATCACCAAAAACCTACAAATTTATAACTCACCTTAGGTAAAATTTAAAGGTTTATATTTTAGCTAATTAATAACTAAATATCATCATTTAATAATATATATAACTAATAAATATAATAGATTTTAATTATTTAATTTAGGTTTATTTCATTAAATATTAATTAAGTTATTAGTAAAAGTATAGGTGTTTTTGATTTTATAACTTACTTTTGTAAGTTAGTGTAGTATAGAGGAAAACTTAATATAAAAATAATATAGTATAGAATGTGGTAATATAGTGTAGCTATAGTGTGCAAGTGTAAATAAATTTTAATTAAGCTTCAAACTAGGATGAGTCACTAATATATTAAAATTTATATTAGGTAGTATTAATATATTATGTTATTAATAAAAAATAGTTTCAACTTTAAAAATAATGTAAAAGTAAAAAATAGAACCTAATTTATTAAATAATTTAATACAATTTATATAATTAATTTAACTATATAAGAATAAATTAATTATATAATTTATAGTTAATTAAATTATATGAAAATATATATAAGAATTTAAAAAACTACTCTCTTAATACTTTCTTAATAAGTTTTTTAGAAAAGAAACACTTTAGATTTTTGTAAATAGGTATAATAGGTTAAATTTTCTTAATATTTTCTAGGGGTTCTTAAATAGCTTTTTTAATAAGATAACCTATCTATTTTATATAGAGATAAAACTTATTCCTAATAAATTTAAATTTAATTATATAGTTAACATAATATTCTTCTTCTCTATTTTTATTAATAATTAAATCTAGTTTTAAAGTTTTAAATTAATTAGGAAAAGTGTTAAAATCTTTAAAGTATGGTTTAATTTTAAATATGTGAAAGGTAAGGTTAATCTTCAAAGTTAAAAGTAATTTCAAGGTAATATTTTCAAAATTTAAATCAATAGATTAAATTTTATAGGGATAATAATATAATAGTAAGTATTTTAGATTTAAGTTAGATTTAAGTAAGGTAGGTTTAAGGGTAGATTCTTCTAAATATACAAACATATTAATTTTATATTTAAGAGGATTTTTAAATAACTTTAAGTATTGTTGTTTTATAATCCTTTAATTTTCTTCTAAGTTAAATTTAACAAGGGAATTAATATACTTGATATTAAATTAAAATTCAACAATATTTAAAGGTAAGTTGATTTAAAGTTTTAGAGTAATTATTAAGTTAGGATGTTTATTATAATTGATGAAATAAATGTTAAAACTTGTTAATTTATTAATAAAGAAATTAAATAAATATTAGAGTTATTAGATATAGATATCTTAATTTAACTAATTAATGTTAATATAAGCTTTAATTATTTACTTTAAAGTTTTAATAATTTTTTCAACAAGTTTATTGGTTTATTAATAATTAGTAATAGATATAGCTAAGTTAATTTTAAAAGAAATAAATAGTGACTTTTAAAATTAAAAGTTGAATTGCATATTTTTATCAGATATAATAATTTGTAAAATTTTATAATAGGTAAAAATATTAGAGAATAACAATTATGTAATATTTTTAGCTATATAAGTTTTAAAATAAAAAATAAAATAATCATATTTGGAAAATAAATTAATTATAATTAATAAGTTATTATAACTATTTATTGATTTAAAAATTTCTATGAAATTAAGTTAGATTTGTTGTTAAATTTTATTAGGGACTTGTAAGGGAATAAGTTTACTATATTTTAGTTGAGTATTATATTTAGTTTTTTAGCATATATTATAGGTATTAGTATATTTCTAAACTAATTTAACTAGGTAAAGCTAGTAGTATTTTATTTCAATTCTCTCAGCAATCTTTAACTAGTTTTGATATTCTTTAACAGGTAAGTTATAGCATTCATTAAATACTATTTGTTAAATCTTAAGAATATCATGAACATATAAATAATTATTATAATATAGTAAGTTATTGATATTTTTAAATCTTTTAACATATTTTAATTAGTTTTCTAATAGTTTAAAGAGTTTCTCTTTAACTAAAATAAAGAAATTATTATTTAATAGTGTTTTTAAAATAGTTTAATAAATTCTTTATTTTTTTTATTAATAATCATTAAGTTAATATTTGCTAGGTTTTTATAATTAAAATAAAAAGATAAATATATAAGATTTTTTAGTAAAGTATCTACAATATAATTTTATTAACCTAAGAGATATTAAATAAAGAAAAAATAAGCTTAGATAGTTTTAATTTATTTAACTTATTTTCTTAATAAATACTTCTAAGTATTTAAGTAGATAAGTAATTTATAGTTTATAAATATTAAAAAAAATTACAAAATAAGAAATATAAGTGATTTTTAATTATTTCTACCAAAAAAAGGTTTTATTAATAAACTAGGTATTTTAATTCAGCTGGTTTTATTTTTCTTAACCAAAATATTATTGGTTTTAAAGTAATATTTATAAAGTTAAACTTAATATATTCTCTTTTATTTATTCATTTATCTTATAGTTATAAAGTAAAATATAAATTAAATTCAAACTAGGTTAATTATTTACTAATTACAAAAGAATTAAAGTTGGTAAAGATAATAATAGGTAGTTTTAAATTAAAAATAGATAAGGTAAAAACATTAGTAATATAGAATATTAAAACATTTATATATAAAGTATATAGTAGAGTTTATTCAAAAAAAAATTTTTTTTAAGAGATTTGTAAAAAAAATAACAAGTTTAATAAAGAAATCAATGAAATCTTTAAAGTAATTTAATAATTTAAATATAAACATAAGTTAATTTTTGTTTTTAGGTATAATAAAAGCTTTAACATCATTAATTTTAGTTAGATTAATATTAATTCCTTAAAAGGAAACAATATAAGAATAGAAAAAGATAGAAGAGGTATTAAAGATATATTTTGATAATTTTAAAGATAATATATATTCTTGAATAATTTGTAAAACCTAACTAACATGTTAAATATATTTTTCTTTAGTTTTTGAGTAGATTAGAATATTATCAAAGTAAGTAATAATAAAGTTATTAAAAACAAGGTTAAAAAGGGAATTGATAAATTAAGTAAAAATTACAAAGGTATTATATAATTTAAAGTTTATAATAGTAAATTTATAATAGCTTAAAAGAGTATTAAAAGTAGTTAAAAGGATAAAATTTTCTTCAACTCTAATGTTATAATATTTATTCTTAACATTTAATTTAGTAAATATAATAGATTTAAGTAGTTTACCTTTAATATTATATAAGTTTAATAATAAAGTTTTATCTTTAATAATTTTAGAGTTTAAAATATAATTATTAATATATAATCTCTAACCACCATTAGTTTTTTTTATAAAGAGAATTAAAAATTTTTATAATGAGGAAAAATGTCTAATATACTTATTTTTAAATAGTTTTTGGATTTTTTCTTTTAAAGTTTAATATTATTTAAAAAATAAATGGTAAGTAAACTTTAAGTATAGTTGTATATTAAAGAGTAATTTAATTTTATACTTAATATTATGATTAAGAGGTAATTTATCTATAAGTTCAAAAATATTAACAAATTAACTTACTATATTATATAAAAAGTGATTATTAAATATAACTGTATTAAAATCAACAAATAAAGTAATAATAAATAAATAATAAATAAATATATATCTTTATAAATTATTAAAGTTTTAATTAGTTTTTTACATTGATTTTTATTTATAATAATAGAATTATTTGTTACAATTATAGAGTTAGTGTTAGTTATAATATTTAATAGTTTTATAATAGGGTGATATAGATTTTTTAAGATTAATTCCACTAATTCTTTTTAGAATATGAAAAAAATAAATTTGTAACCTTTTAAAATAATATTTATAGATATAAAACTGTGATATTCAAATTAATTTTAACATAGTATAAAATTATAACTAATGTTACTAACTAAGAATTTAATATGTTAAGAGTAGTTAAGAGGTAATAATAAGTATCTAGATATAATACTAGATGTTTATTCTATTAAGTTGTTAGTATATTTAATTATCAAGTTACTTTTTTAGGTAGGTAAAGATAGCTTTATAATAATAGAAAAAGAGATAATAAAACTAAAATAATTAAAATTAATTAGAATACTAACAGGTATATCTATAAAAGAATTAATTAACATAAACAATAAGGTAATAGTTAAAGGTAAAAAATTATAAAATAGATTAGTTACTAAAATATTTTTAGTTTCTAGTAATTTAATAAATTAAATTTCTCTAGTATATATAGTTTAATTTATGGAATCAATAGTCTATTAGAATTTTTGTGGATTAAATTAAAATCTGCTAACTAATTATAAAAGGGATAATTCTAAGGTTATATTAATATTATTCAAGTTTAATTTATAGTTGGTAAGTTGGGATTATTAAAAATTAAATAAATGTTGTTTCTTCAAGAAGTATTTATTAGCTTTATAATTAACTTAAGTTTTTTAACAGTAATAATAATTTTTATTTATTCTCAAGTAAGCTTTAACTTTTTTATTAAAAGTTTTCTTATAAAGCTTTACAGCAGAAATATTTATTATTTGAAACTTAAGTAGGTTAAAATAAAATTTAAAGGATTAACTCTTAAGGTAAAAAGATTTAGTTATAGAATAAAAAATATTATCAATTATAATTACTATATCACAAATGTTAAAAAAAAACATATTATTAAAGTGTTCCCTATTAACTAACTAAAATTTCATTTAAAAGTTAAAGTATTATAATAGTTTGTGGATTTATTCTTCTTCAGTGATATTTAATATATTTAAACATATATCATTAAATTTCTTAATTAATTATTTTGTAGAAGGTTTTTATTTAAGTTAAAAAAGCTTTTCTCTTGTTAATTAAATTTAATCTTTTAGGTAATACCTTTTTTTAAAGGCTTTTTCTAATTATTTAAAAGTTTATATCTTTGTAATAAATTATCCTCCTAAAGTTTTTAAGATTAAGCTTATAATAAATTAACTACCAAATATAAATAAATTTTTCTAAAAAAAAGTAGTTAATTTAAAGATATTCTTAGGATTTTTATTAGAGATTTAATTAAGATAATTCTTTATATTTTTAATATTGTTTTCAAGCTTATAGAGGTTTTCAAAACTAACATAAATAGTTAATTTATTTTTAAAAACACTAAAGAGAGAGTTTAATATATTAATTATAGTAAAGTAACTAGTTTGTTAAATTTAAACTCTTTAAAACATGTTTTTTTTAATTAAAAGTTGTTTAATATAAGTTTTTTAGAGGGTAATAAACTTTTAAAGACTAAAGTTTTAGATTCACTAAATAATTAAACTATTATCATTATTAAAATAATATAAAAGTATCTTTTTTTTAATAACACTATAATATATAATATTAAATTTAAATAAAATAAATTATAGATAAAATTTAAAATAGTAATAATTAAATTTAATATAAATAGTTATTAATTTCTAATAGGATTTTAATAGTTTTATTGCTATTACTATATAAGTATAATAGTAGTGAAACTAATATAATATAGAAGAAAACTTAATATAAAAGTAGTGTGGTGTATAATATAATAATATAATGTAGTTATAATGTGTAAGTGTAAATAAAGTTTATTTAAGCTTTAAACTGGGGTGAGTTACTTATATATTAAGGTTTATATTAGGTAATGTTAATATATTATAATATCAACAGAAAGTAGTTTCAATTTTAAAAGTAATATAAAAGTAAAAAATAGTAAGAATTGAGAAAAAAAAGAAGAACCTAGTTTATTAAATAATTCAATGCTATTTATATAATTAATTTAACTATATAAATATAAATTAATTATATAATTTATAGATAATTGAATTATATGAAAATATATATAAGAATTTAATGAAATAGTCTCTTAATAAAATGTCAGATAATTTATTTATATTTATAAATATATATATATATATTATTAATTTAT
>JNEM01008965.1:0-29566 GCA_000697335.1 Conidiobolus incongruus B7586
AATATTATATTTTATTATTATTAAATTAGATATCTAATCTTTAAATATATTCTTAATTAAAAAGAGTATTATTTATATTAAACATTTATTAAGATATTCCAAATAATAGAAAATCTTAAAAATTTAATTTAATTATTGATTAATAGAAATGAAAGTAATAATAAATATTAAAGAGAAATTTCAATATAAAACCATTAATTCAATAATTAATATCAAAATATTCTTTTTATCTAGTGTTTATAAAGCTAATTAATTTAATTACTTAAACCTTTGTTTAAATATTTTATTATTATTAGTAATATGAAATAGAATGTTTTAAGAGTTTTTTTGATAGTTTGATGGAAATATATTTTATAAGTAATAATATAACTTTTAAAAAATATAATTAAAGAAAAAAAATTCAAAATTAAATCTTAATATATATTTTTTATAACAAATTATTTTATTTTATTTTTATAATTAATATAGAGTAAATATTAAAAAATTGTTTTTTTTTAATTTTCAAATTAAATATCAAATTACCAACTTAATATCAAATTTTATAATATTATTATTTAGGTGATTTAAACAAATATTGAAAAATCTTTTAAATAATATATTTGTATATTATTTTACAATGTTATCCAATATTTTTTAATTTTTAAGTTTGATATTTAATAAATAACATTCTTATTAAGTAATTTTATTACAAGCATAAATATAAAAACAAGGTTAAAGTTATTTCATTAAAAATTTAAGGAAAACGTATTTAATAAAGCAAAATAACTTTGGTATAAGCCAATCATTTATGACAGCTATTATATAGATAAAACATAAAGATATTATAGATAATTACTTTTTTATCTTGATTCAAGCAAAACTTTCAATTATTCCTAATATCATTTAAAGTTAAAAAGATATCTTAAGTCATCAATATTGCTAAAAACATATTTTTCATTATTTAATAGTAAATCAAGCTAATTTTTAAAATTGGTGTTAGTACTTATTATCCTGGGATTTTGGATTTAAATTAAAACTTGAACAAAAATGATGAAATTTGATTTATATTGGTCAAATATCATCCAAAGAGTACTAACTTCCGAAGAATATACTACCAAATTATATAAATAAATTCAACATAAATATTTTGGAAAATATCAAGGATAAAATATATTTTAAATAACTATATATAAAAGATGATATAATTGATTATTATATTAAAATTTGCTATAAACGGTTATCATAATTATGATCAATTAAATATTAATGTTAAATTTGACCCTAACTTAAAAAATTTAACTTGGCTAATATTAATGGTTAATTAAAATACTCTCTTTAATAAAAGTAAAGGACTATAAATACCTTGAGCTAGATATTACCCAGTCATATTACCAATTTACCAATATTTTAAAAAATAAAACAGTAAACTTTAAGAATATTTAATAAAAGTTATTGCCCTTTATTATTCTATTTAAAATAAGTCTTTTAGCTATTAATTCTCGACTCTATATTCAAATTTTTACAACTAAATACTAATATTTATCAATTATATGTGAATTTTTCAAGTATATATCCTTAATTGGTAGCTGTCCTTTGGTTATATGGATAATAGAATATGAATCAAAAAAACTTTAAGTTATTGTTTAAATTATTTGCTGCCAATTGTCAATTATATATTTCTATTCTTATTTTTCAATTTTTGGAAAATATCGATGATAAACAATGATATAAAAATGCTTTATTAATTGAATTTTACATTTTAAGAATTTTTTATATTGATTTTAAGAATGTACATTGTGTCCTTCAAATATTAATTGCATTACCAATTCAGTGCAATGGGTAGTATTTAGATATTTAAAGAATTACTGTTATCAATATTCATCATTCCTGAATCATATATAACACTATTTACACTGTATTCTAAAGGTGAAATATAAAGCGAAAGGACCTTAATCAATATTAAAAAATTTAATGAATTTTGATTTGATAGATGAAATCAAACTTTATCATTATCATATTAAAATTTTTACCTTTTCAAGAAGAATCAGGATGTGAACTATATTAATCAAATTAGTTGTTTTGTTAGAATTAATCAGAGTAACGAGCTTGAATAAAATAGATCAGTTAGAATCAAGCGTTTAATCGAGTATATTAATCCTATTTTTTAAATAAATATAAATTATGTAAAATAATAGTCAATTTTTATTTGAAAATTTTTTTTAAATATTAAGAGATTTTAGAGAATTTGATTATATTTTATTTAAAATAAAAATAGATACCGCAACTTTAGTGGACAATTGAATGGGGATTTTAATATGTTAAAAGAATGAAAAGCGAATTTAAATATTTCAATATAACTGTATTTGATAGAAAGTAAAAGTGATGGATATATTACAAATGCATAAATGGTATTATTTCTTAACCTTTTTATGATCTTTAAGCAGTTTTGAATATAAATAATCAATTTTTTTAAATTTAACCAGTATGACATTAGTTATTTAATCTTAAAATTAAATGATTGTTTATAATGATATCAAAGCTGTATTTATAATAATGATTCTTAAACTCATATTTTAAATTCATATAATGATATTGTAAAATATATGAAAATAATATTTATATCATGTGTTTTTCATTCATATTTAATAATTAAAATTTTTTTAAAATTATATATTGTGAATATTCTATGAGAGAAATTATGGATTCTATATCAATAATAAGCATATATTAACAAGAGTGTTTTTATTTCATATATTTGGGATATTTAACACGTTATACTCATATTTATTCTCTTCATTCATATGATTTTTAGGATTTTGTCATTTTTTCGTTTAATTTAGTCATTTTACAGAATAATGATAAATCATACATTTTAGTATCACATATTGTAAAATTAATTTCCAAAACTAATGAAATACTATGAAATTTAAGCGTTTTATTATAGTTATAGTTAGTATAGTAATTATAGTAATTATAGTAATGTAGTCTTTTTATTATGATTAATTCACAATTTATTTTATACTACAATTATTGAGTTTATATTATTCTATATAAACTTTTAATTAGATAATTAACACTCAATTCAATTAAATTAAATTAAATTTTAGACAAAATTTCATAAAGCTGTGATAATTATAGTTAATTGGATATAATTTTTTTTGGTAAAAATAGTATTATGGTCTCTATTACTATCTTTAAATATTTCTTACATAAATCACATTATTAATATTTATTATTTATATATTTTTATTATATTTTATAAGTTCAATTAATAAGTAATACGAGTATTTGATTTAATTGGCTGAATTTCATTGCTATATATGGTAGTTTAGTTAAGCTAAAATTGAAATGGTTTATGAAATTTGTTCTAATTCAACATAAATTATATCAATGATGAAATTTTGAATTTAACACAATTTGAATATAAATAAGTGTTCACTCTTCAAAGAAATATTCCACTTTAATTTTGCACGTTAATCAAGTTCTTTTAATTGGAGTGATTTTTATTTAGACAACTTAGGTGTGATTTTACCCTTAATGAGTTCAATCCCTATGAGTTGTCCTGTTTCTTTATCTTGTATTATAAGCTCTTATCCTCACGCTTCTATCAAAACTCCTGAGTTGGCTAATAGAATTAGTCAAGAATTTCATACTCTTTCTTCTACTCAACACAACTTATATCATCAGACTTTAGGCCTTTTTAACCAGTTCGATCCTTCTTTAAGAGAGTTTTTCATTGTTCAGCTTTTATCCCAAGCCACAAACAAAGAATTATCTTTTATTTCAGAATGCATCAAACCTTTACTCAAATTTGATATCATTGGTCAATTACCTATTCATATCACCAAAATAATATTTACTTATCTTGACCATAAAAGTTTATGTCAGACTAGTGCAGTATGTAAACTTTGGAAGCGAATTTCTGAGCAAAATTGCCTTTGGAAAACACTCTGTGAGCAGCATATCAACAAGAAATGTACTAAATGTGGTTGGGGTTTACCAGTTCTTTTGGATGTCTATTTAAAGAGAAAGCGAACTGAATGGCTTCACCAACAGCATATTTCCCAGCAACAAGAAGGAAAAACCAACCAGCTCACCCAAACTCCTTTAACTTGTTCTTCTCCAGACACTGATTCTAACTCTTCAAACTGGTCTCCTCGTAAGAGAATTAACATCCAACAAACCAATCCTCAGCCTCTTTCACCTCAGAACCGTTCTAGCTCCATGCCTTTAATTAACAATCCTGTCAATATGATTAAGGAACCTGAAGGCTTCTGGAAATCGATTTTTAGGGAGAGAATGATTATTGAGTGCAACTGGAGAAGAGGAAACTTTCAACAGTATACTTTAAAGGCTCATACTGACTCAGTTAAGCACCTTCAAGCTTGCGGTCCTCGATTAATGACCGCCTCTTCCGATTCTACTGTTCGCTTATGGGACCTTAATACTCACAAACCTTTGCACATCGTCCAAGGAGATGGAATGGAACAAGTCACTAACCTTCAATTCGATGAATGTCGTTTAGTTACTGCTTCCAAAGATGGTCGAGTTCGCGTTTGGTGCTATAGAACTGGCTTTAGAAAATTATCCTTCCCTCAACCTGCCAAATGTCTCCACTTTTTGAAAAACTTGATGGTGACTGGAAGTGAAACAGGGTTAATTAATGTTTATAACTTCACTACTTCTCAACATTTCACAATCAATGCCCATTCTGAACCTATTAATAAGATTCAACTTTTGAATATGGAACTTGTCTTAACATGTTCAGATGATGGTACTGTTAAGCTTTGGGATCTTGTTAATAAAACCTGTATTCAAGAGTTTACAGGGCATGTTGGAGAAGTTAATTGCTTCCAAGCCGTTGTTCCTCCTGCAGTGCTCGAGAATCTAAGGTCTAGTATCATGATTCGCAAGAGTCAATCCGAAAGAAACAACACCGCCAGCAATCCTTTTGAATTATCCAATTGTACTCTTGTCACTGGGAGCTCAGACAATACAATCAAAGTATGGTCTTTGGTAAGTGGCCACTGCATTCGAACTATATTCGGGCATTTGGATGGTGTCGAGTGTTTAGCAGTGGATACGCTTAGAATTGTTAGTGGTTCTCGGGATTGGACTGTGAAGGTTTGGGACTTTGATACTGGGGCCTGTATGCACACTCTTGTTGGATCACAAGACACCATAAACTGCATTTCATTAGCCGATACTAGGATTATTGCGGGATCAGAAGACTCTCAAGTCTATCTTTGGGATTGTCAAATGCCACCATCTCCTAATTAACCAAACAAATAATTTGGATATTTTTAATCCTTACCACTTGATTCCATCTTTATTGTTATTAATTTGGTAAAATTATCTCTTGTTTTAAAACTTTCTGTATATTTCTTTCCACATCCAAGTCATATGAATCTCAATTCCATGTAATTTTAAAAATTCGCCATATTTCAATAAAAGCACACAAGTTTCATTTTTAAATTATCCATCAAAAAATGTGTATTAATTCTTCAATTTTCCTTTCGAAATATTTTGATAAATGTTTGGCTTTTAGACAAATGATATATACCTATATAATGTTTAATAGGTAATGCTAATCACAATATTCTTCTGTTTTAATTCAAACTTTTGTAATTATTAATAATTAATATAAATCACAATATACTTAATAATTAAACCAGCTTGCAGCACCAATATATTTATTTCAAATCATATCGAATATATTTAACTACATCGAGTGTTATGAATTAATATAATGGTGAAATTGTCATTAAAAATGATGAATTTATAGTCAATATAAGCAAAGACTATGATTACTATATCCTCATATAATCTTAAAAAAATATTATTAGCTTAGTATGAAAATGTATACGTTAATATCGTTTTTATTTAAATTAAATATGATATTGAAAAATTGGAGTGATTAAAATAAATTATTAAATATTATATAACAAAAAATTAAAAAAAATATGAGATAGTATATTAACTATTTAAAAAATATAACAAGTCACTACTATCGTTATTATTATAATATACTAATATTTAATCACAATTCTTATCCAATTCTCATATAAATGAAAATTGATAATAAGAATAGATGAGTTGTAAAAATCCCATAATTTCTTTATTTATCCAAATAATATTATATAAATTTAATATTAAACAAAATTATATAAAAAAAATATAATAGAAAAAAAAATATTATTTTAATATTAAATATAATCATTATTTAAATTATAGAATATGGCTTCTGGATTTCATTTATTACAAAAGTTAAAAGTTGGATTGGGTGCTGTCAAACTAGATAAATCTGTTAAAAAAGTTCACTTAAAATTCCCAACTAAAAAAGCTGATGCTTCTGGTGCTAGGTAATTTAATATAATAAGTTGATATAGTTTAAGCAAATTAACATATAATAATAGACATTTTTATCAACAATACGTTCCCAGAATTAAGTTTAATAACCCTGATTTACAATTTGAAATTGTTCGTCCCCAAGAAAAAACTGTTCCTCAACTTAAAGTTGAATTTGGTAATAATTAAAAATTGATTAATAATTTTGAAAAAGGTACTAAAAAAAATTTTTTTATAGAGGATGGTAAAGTTAAAACTATTGAAATTGAAAGACTTTGGTCCGATGATATTTGTTATCAATTTTTAGAGATAACTTTACCTAAAAATATGGAGCAACAACAACAATAATAATTATAAATATAAATATTTAATTTTTATTTTCTTTGATATTCATAATTTTTAAGATTTATTATAATATATATATATATATATATAATTAGCTATCAACATATTATATTAGAATTTATTGATATAATTTTATTAAGAATTTAATTTTAATTTAATCAAATGTTAGATATATGATATTATATTAACTTAATAGTTAAAATATATTTTGATTAATGAAGTTGAAATATAAATTTTGATAAAACTAAATACTAAATATTCTTCATAATTTTATTGAATTAAATAAATTTATTATCATTAAAATCATTATATATAATAAAATTGTCTATATAAATATAATAAATTTTATTGTTGATAATAATATTGTTTTTACAACATTTTAATTAAAACAATTATAATTTAAATATATAGTTTGTTTGGAAATGCATATATAATTAATCATACATTTTATCCTTGTTTAGCTAATTCAGGAACCATGAAAATATTCACTCTTTCATCCCAACTACATGTAGCAATCTGTCCAGGTACGTATAAATTGAAATCCAATCCGAGTACGAATTCTGAATGGACGTCATGAACATATAAAGCGGGATTATGGCCTCCATTTAGTCGGTTAAGGTCCCAAAGTCTAGCGGTCATATCATAAGAAGCAGTTCCAATAACTCCATTGGCATGAGGCGAGCATTTAACTCTTCTAATAGCATAATCATGGCATTTGAAAGAACAAAGTTCTCTTCTTAAGTCTCTTAAATCCCACGCTTTAACGGTATGATCAACTGAGGCGGTAACAACTTGAGAAGGTTCATATTTGTTCCAGTCTAATGAAAGTATCTCATTTAAATGAGCGTGAATTGATTGGACTGCACCCTTAGGTGACTTAGTATCCCAAATCTTTAATTGCTGATCCCCTGAACAAGATGCTAACAAATCTGGATTATGGGGTGACCACATTGCAGAGTATACACATTGTTGATGGCCCATAAAGGTTACAAGGGAGTTACCAATTTCTGGATTCCAAACTTTAATTGATTGATCCCAAGAAGCTGAGACAAATTGATCTTTTTTAACTGGATTCCAATTTACTCCCATAACTTCTTTTTTATGCTCATGCCAATTGCGAATTGGATGATTCTAAAAATAAATTAGTCATTTTTTATATTTTTAAATAAATATTAAAATGTAATAAACCTTTAAATTAATATCCCAAAGTTTAATAGAACCGTCGCCACAGGCTGTGACAAGTTGATGTTCATTGATTTCACTCCAACTTACATCAAATAAGCCATCCTGTGTTTCAAAGCTAAGTTTTTAGTAATGTTAATTCAACAAATACAGATAATTGAAAAGTTAATAATTACCCATTTTGAACTACTATATCACCAGGAGTATCTTCTAAGATTAATAGCTGACCATTACCTATTAAACCATAGTTTGCAGCCCCTACAACTGCTAATTTGTGTTCATAAAAAGGACTAAATTGCAACTAAAAATAAGATTAATTTCAAATTAAAACCAAATTGAATAGATTCCTTACAGAATAACCACTATATTTTGGTGCGATAAATTGTTTTAGCATTGATGATTATAATTAGCTAAAGTTTATATTTTATAATATATATTAAAAGCAGTCAATTTATTTCAATTTTTTTTCTAATATCATATTTTATAGTTTGTTATGGGATTATTTATTATTTAATCATGTGAAGAATATATGAAATTAAATATTAGCCATGAAGATTCTCACAGACTTTGGTAATATATTATTATCAAATAATTACAAATTTTTATTATTTTTTTATTCAAAAAAAATCAAATATTTTTATTTTCTAAGATTTTAAAATAATGTCATTTTTAGTATAATGCACTAACAAAAAACAATTATGTGAAACAAAAAAATTATATTTATTTTAAGGTTAACTACTTGAAAAATATGAAATAAAAAAAATAAATTTTTTACTGTTTTATCTAATATTTGAAAAATTCCCAAATATGGTAATTGACTCATATTCAAAATCCATATAATTTTGAAAGTCATGAGATTTATATATCTGCCAAATAATATAACACAAAATAATTTATTCATTTGATAATTAAAATGTATATTTAATAATTAATATTGATATAATATAAACAATATATAACTTCATGTCATTATTATTACTGATACTCGACTTATTAATTTTATATAATCAAATCAAAATTAAAGAACACAATATATTTAATGAGGGATGAATAATGATTTAACTAAATTTATGGTGATTTAATTAGTTTGTCAAGTTGTTCAATTTGGTCATAGCAATACTGAGTTATTTTGATTATTTATTTTGGTTTGGATTATTTCAAAAAAAAAATATAATATATATTGAAGAATATAAACAGAAAAGGATAAAAATCTATAGAACCAAAAAATAATTACTCTCAGATATTTATTTTTATTCCTAAATAGATAATAAAAATATTAAACCATGCTTGTGAATGGATAAAATAAATTAATGTGTATAAATTAGTATAAAAAATGGTAATCTATTTCAACATTGTTTATTCACATTTTTATTTAATGAGATTAAAATAAATTCCACCACAATTTTCATATTCACTTTTTGTTTTATTATTAATTTTTTTATCCAAGTCAGTCAACAAAATAATTAATACATTTCGCACCAAGTGGTTTTTATTAGTCCTTAATACAGATCAATTATAATGGAAGATTTGTATATCTATGTAGATTACGTTGAACCTAAATTGCTTTGTCCACTATGTTCTAATCCTTATTTAAATCCGATTACATTGAGCTGTAATCATACTTTTTGCTCTGAATGTGTTTTTGGTTGGGTATCTGTCACATCTCCTCCTATTTCACCACCACCTCAAGCAGATACATTTTCAATTCATTCTAAGCAAACCAAAAAATCGAACAAACTCAAACAAAAAACACCCAAAGCTATCAGCTTAGACCAAGCATTGAACAATAGTCCGGATATTTCCAGTCATTCGAGAAATAATTCATTGGTACCCGACTTGGATTTATTGTGTCCTCTATGTAAAACGCACTCAAATCAATATTTCTCTAGTGACTCTGTCGAATCTCAATTACAAGAATTAAGAGTGAAATGTTTAACATGTGAAGAAATTTTATTAAAAAAGAATTTTACATACCATTTGGAGACCGAGTGTTTAGAGCGTTTTATTCCTTGTATTCATCCTAGATGTAATCAGCAGGTGTCTAGAAAGAATATGCGAAGGCATGCTGAACTCTGTCACCATCAATATACTGCGGTATTTCTATTTTATTTATTCTTAAACATTTAATTAATTGTTATTTAGTCGGATAGAAGTTCCATGATCTCTAGTACTATTAATACCAATGAATTGTCTCAACACGAAGGCATTGACTTAAAAGAATGTCAGCCTGGAGTTGTTTACGAGTATTACAGAGGCGAATTTAGCGAGTTGCCAAATTTTGATCAACTGATACCAACTGTACAGACTTTATTAATTATTAATATACAAAGTTTATTAACATTTAATTTAGAGTGTTGGAGTTGTTCCCAATATTTCAATTGGTTTATTAACTGAAAAATCAGATTTCATGGAACCTAATGTCGAAGTTCCCGATATAGGTAATTATTAGCATATACTATATAATGATATTTGTTTACTAAATAATCATCTAAGAGTTAGGAAATTTTGCTGTAAAATTTACAGCATATTTGCATATTCCAAAATCAGGCAGTCATTTATTCTATTTAGAAAGTAACGATGGTAGTGAACTATTCGTTGAAAATATGGACAAACCAATTATCTCAAATGATGGAGTGGTAATTTTTAATTATTACTTGACTCAATATCATTTCATTAATATATATGTTGATAGCATTATAATAAAGAAAAAGAAGGAAAAGTTACTTTGAATAGGGGAAAACACCGTATTATAGTGACTTATTTTCATAAAAATGGAAAGCTCAGAGAGAGTTCGACTTTAGGCCCTCACTTAAGTTTTAAATACTATTCGAGTGATCCTTATTGGCCTATTAAATCTAATTTTAATAAGGAATTAGTTCCTGATCATATGTTATTTTACCATCCTTCTGGTAATTATAAATATTCTTATATATCATATAATACCCAACTAATTCTTTGATATTATAGACTTATTAGCTGAATATAAAACTCAAGCTGATCGTATGGTATCTGTTTCTAAAGTAAGTCATTTATTATTATTAATTGAATTTATTAATTAAATCAATTTGTTTCAGAATGCACTCTCTATGAGACAGCTTCAATTACAGCTAGAAGTTGCTAATACTACTATCAATTCTCTAGAACAGGTAAACTATTTATAATTATAGTAAGATTGTTGTCATGAATATTTATAAATTTTAGATGGTCCATGCTTTGACTATTACTACTGATGAAAAAATTTCAAGTATGGCAAAGGCTCTCGATGATGAACAAAATAAGAGATTAGAACTTGTCGAAAGAATTTCTCAGTTAAGATTATTTACACCACCAGATAATGTTACGAAAAATTCTGCTGAAGAAGAATTTTTGGTACATTAATATGTTTTATTATTATACAATTTAACTTAATCATCTATTTAGGGACAATTTGATATCCAAAGACATGTAGACGAAGTTGAGAAGCTTAAACAGGTAATTATGAATACTACTATATTTTGAATATACATATATAATATTCATTTTATAGCTTTATTTCTATTCTTTAGCTTTATGTGTAAAGGTAATTATAGAACTACTTTATGGTTATTATAAGTATTAATAGTTATCAGATGAATTTTAAAAGAAATAGCGAAGCTAATGATTCTCAGATACCTGATATACCTGTTCAATCGCTTTATGAGCAGTGCGTCATTCATCATCAATTACCTGTCGACTGTTGGCCAGGATTCATATCTAGACATATGAGCAATGCTTTAACAAAACAAAACAAGTATTCCAAGTTTCAGTCGTTTTTTTAATATGTAAATATTAAAATTAACTCTATTATTTTATTATGTAAATAAATTCATTTTTATCATTCAATATTGAATCATTTTCATTATATGATGACATGTATTGATTAACAATATTCATATTATGATATCCAATAATACTATACTATATTTTGGTTAATAAATGATCGAAATTGGTGGAATTAATAATATCCCATTTGATGTAACTCGAATACTACCATAATTAGATATAATGGGAATATTCTAACAAGTTTTTTAATTTTCAAATAGTACAAATACTCAAAAGTTGATTTCATCAATAAACAATATAAATACTAACCCTCATAGATTATTGAGTTGTTGTTCAAAGTAGAACTATTGAATTAATATCAACATTATGACGAATCAACTTATGGCAAGTTTTTGGAATCACCAGCTCAAACTTAACAAAATGCATGCAAATTCAAATTATTGGGTAATTTTACTATATTCATGATATATGAACCAATATTAATGATCATCTCTTATAGAATCAAATATTCGATATACATCTTCAAAGGTATGCCAATATGATATTTTATATAATTAGTCAATATTAATGCAACATTAGGCCTAATACAAAGTCGAGTTTTACTACAATCTTAACTCAGTTAATGTTTAAAAAACTCATATCTATCGATTTTATCATCAAATTCTTACAGACTTCGGGTTTATTAACCTGGATTATTTACTTATTAGTAATTATATAAAGTTAAAGAATTATATAACATAATACTAATCATATTTATTTTTAGTATTCTAAAATATATTGCAAATTAATCTCAAGGAATCTAAGAAAGAAAAAGCAAGAACATTACTTTACAACCAAAATGAATCAATTGACTAAGAAGGGACTACATTTTAATATTAATACTGAAGCTCATGATAATGTCATCAAGAGGATGACTGAGTTTAATCAAGAATTAGTCAAAATTCAATATAGAAGAAAAGGAATAATAATTGATCTAAGAGAGGATTTAAGAGACACTAAAATTCAGTTGATTGGACAATCTTATCAAAATGAACAGAATCATTTGAATCAAAAATCTCAAGTTCAGCAAATTAAGTCTATAATGAGATCTATAAAAGGTGTTTTATTAACTAATTCGTATCGACAAAGATCTGTTCGATTGAATTAATGTACCTCACTTTCTGGTATGAACTAAATCAATTTCAAAATTAATTAATCAAATAAATATTTAAAAAAAATCAACTTACATAGAATTCCACTAAGCTGTTACTTGTTTCACCAAACATAAGTGCCTATATATAATTTAATATTATTGAAATGTAACTATTATAAATATAATATTACTTGAACCAATAATAACCCAGTAGATTCGAGTTCTAGACAAGTAATTTGACATAAGCTCAAAGCTTTAATTAAATACAAAAATTGATGAAATTTATACCTATTGAAAAGAATTAATACTGCATTTACTTAATTTAATAAGTAGGCTTACGAAAAACTCCTGGGAAAGTGATCTCCACAAAACACTTCGATATTAGATCCAATATTCATATTAACCTATAATAAAATTGGATGTTAGTATATATTAAATAATATCAATTGAATTACTTCTGAATAACCTGCAGAGCCTGAGGATTGTAGTTTAATATGAGGATAAGATGGACTGATACAAAAAGTAACATATGTTACAGAGTCATCTAAACTGAGGATGGATTTTTTTAACAAATCAGACTAAAAATAATTAAATTAGCTAAAAGTAATGTTATATAGTATATGAAATACATGAATCACTATTCTATTAGAAACAATTTCTCGATTTACAACTAAAGGTTCAAAATATTCTATTTCAAAAGTAGGCAATATACACTTGGAAACAACTCCATTTTCTTCAATTCTAGAGTAATAAATTAAATAACAAACTATAAATGAAAGAGCTAACCTACACTACAACTAATTTTGGATCCAATTCAGAGCCGTATAAAAATTGCACAGATGTTTTATTTCCTGTTAGATGAGTAGGAGTTCCAGCAACGGCATTCAAAGGGAAACTGTGATTAGGTTCAATTCGATTAGCGATTTGGTCGTTAATCCCAAAAGCAACATTATTGCTAGAGTAAGTAGCTCTTGGTCCAGCGCTGTATAGAAGAATACATTGAATTAATGTATCTAGATTGATGACAAAAGAAATAGCAGGCTTAGGAGGAGGATTAGGACTAATGAAATCATTCTGATGAAGGTGTTGAAATCTATCTCTATCTGGGAAAAAGTCATACTGATCAAAAAGATTTTTCTTTAACACCGAATGACCTTGAAAACATTTACTCTCTTCTATAATAATACTAATACCATCTTCGCTAATGGCAAAATTAGCTTTCTGACAATAGATATGACGATTAGTAAATTCAAAACAATTGTGAAGAAATTACTTCTTTGAAATGAACACCCCTCAAGAGAGTCATTAAAAGGTTTAGATTAGATACTTTGGCAGTAAGAATTGGACGATAACTTGTAGAATGAAGATCTTCAAGTTTATTCATCGTTAAAGTTTTATTAAATATATGATTAATAATCCAAAATTTAAATACAAAAGATTAACCCCTATAAATATCATTTTGATAATGGTTTGTTTTATGGGATTAATTTTTTATATTACTAATCTACAATCTCTCTTGAAAAGCAAAAACATTATATTAGTATTAAGTAAATACAAAAAATGATCAAATAATTTATTCCATAATCCATATTCATTAAGTAAAAATGAATTTAATATATTTTATCAAATCATTAAATTATCGGATTATCAAATTATACTTTTATTATAATTTAGCGTATATTATTTTCATTTTTTATTGATATAAGTATCGTACCAAATAAAATTAAGGATGGGAGATTAAACAACTAGTTTATTCAATAAAAAATTTCCAAATTTTGTCAAAATTGTATAAAAGCAGAAATAATGGCATAGATAATCAAAAATTAAACACTGTGAAATAAGAATGAATGTTTATATTCACATAAAATATTGCTAATATATTAATATATTTTAATTTTATTATATATGAAATAAAATAATGTCTATGATATTTGTTTGTTTTAAATATCATCATTAAACTAAAATGTGATGAAAATTTTTTTGAATGTGAAATTATTAGATCTAGAATATTCAACTGTGATGTTTGTCAAATTTATCAGATTAAATGGATCTTTTAACATTAAAATCAATTGATGAATCAAAATTGAAAATTTGTATATTGAAATAATTAGAATCAAAAAATCTATTTGTCTTTGTTACTTATTAGTTCAACTATCAGCAATGGATTTGGGTGAAATTTTAAAGAGAACACTAGACGCAGGTATATTTACTATCTACATAACTATTTAAACTATGTATCTAATATTTTTTAATAGATAACCAAATTCGTATTAATGCCGAAAATCAGTTGCGTGAATTGCAACAAGATTACGTAATTTTAACCCTTTATCATTCTAAATCAACATAATTTACTAAATATTATTTTTAATTATTAGACAAAATTTCTATTATCTTTAGGTGAATACTTTTTGAATTCAAGTAATGATCCTAGTGGCCGCTCTGCTGCTGGTTTAGCTATTAAGAATTCACTCACCTCCAAAGTATGATTCAAATTTTATTATTTATCTAATATTTACTCATTGTTTTTTAATTTTTTAGGATCCCATGACCAACAATGAATTCGCTCAACGCTGGCTAAGTTTAGACCCTGCTTTCAGAATTCAAGTTAAACAAAAGGTATTTTAATATGAGATTGGTATTGATTCATTGTTAATTTTTCTTTGTTTATCAGATGTTGGAATCATTAGCTCTTCCAGAACCCACTATTGGATTAGCTGCTGCTCAGGTAATTTTTGAACTGATTCAAGCTTCTAAATTTGCTTATTTTAACATTAAATTATCATTCAGATTGTAACTGCTATTGCTGGCATTGAATTACCTATGAATCACTGGGAAGACCTTATGACTATTTTAGCACAATATATGCAATCAAGGGATGAAAGACTTAAAATCAACACTTTAAGAACTATTGGTTATATTTGTGAAATTCCTGTAAGTAAATTTTTATGTCTTAATTGAAAATTACTAAAATTTTATATAGCAAGCTGCATTTTTACAATCTCAATCGAGCTCGATTTTGAATGTTATTGTTAACGGATCCAATGAATCTCAGCCAACGTAAGTGTGAATTAACTTGCCAAAAAAAATATTTTAATGATTTTTCACTTTAGAAATGTCCGAATTGAAGCTTTTTCCGCCTTATATAACTCTCTCGCTTTTGCTTCTCACAACTTTGAAATTCCGGAAGAAAGAAACTATATCATGAATCAAATTTCGGAAGCTGCTGTCAAACCAGGAGATATTCAAGTCAAAGCTTTTGAATGTCTAGTTCGCATTGCTCAATTGTACTACTTTATTATGGAAGAATATCTATCTTCTTTCTTGTCTCAAATTATTAAAAACGCTTTACGCTCCGAGGAGCCTGAATTAGTACATCAGGCCATCGAATTTTGGTCCACAATGAATGATAGTGAATTGGAAATCCAAAATGAATCGGAATACGATTATGAAGAGGAAGACATCAACATTCAATCAGAACATACCAGCCACAGAAATATCGTCGTCAGAAGTTTACCTTTGTTTATCCCTGAGATTTTAACTTTAATGGTCGATGATGATGAAGATGTTGAAGAAGACGAATGGACTGTAGCCAAGGCTGCTGCCACCTGTTTAAGACTCACTGCTCAAAATGTTAAGGATGCCATCTTATCACATGTTGGTGATTTTATTATTAGCAATATTGAATCATCTGAGTGGCCTAAACGTGAAGCTGCTGTCATGGCTTTAGGTACAGTAATGGATGGTCCTAGTCTCGATAGTTTACTTCCATTTATTGATGGCTCCTTAAACCTCTTATCCAAGTTGATCAATGACCCTTCCACTAAAGTCAAAGACTCTGCTGTTTGGACTTTGAGTCAGATTTGTTTAGTTGCTAGTGATTTCTTGTCTAACAAGGGACTTTTACATGATATCGTAATGGCTTTCCTTAATACTTTGAACGGTGAGCCAAGTATTGTCACTCATGCATGCTCTGGCTTAATTGCACTTGGTGAGCACATTAACTCTAATGATAAAGCTCAATCTACTCCTCTTTCACCAATTTATCAGAGTACTTTAAAAACTTTGGTTGAATTCACTGCTTCTACCCAAGTTCCTATTAGAACTTTGACTTCTGCCTATGAAGCTATATCAAGTTGGGCCCGTCAATGTCCTGAAGATTGTTTAGATATTACTCGAGATATTTATATGGAGATGCTCTCTCGTTTAGTATCTTTAACAGAACTCTACCGTGATCCCAGTAGCTCAGCCAGTTTCCCCCGCTTGACTGAACTTCAGTCTAACGTTTGTGTTGTCATGACCAGTTTGATTCGTCGTATTGGTAGTCAAATTGCTTTAGTCTCTGATCAAACTATGGCTGCTTTATTCTCAATTATTGATGCCTCCAACAAGAATACTACTGCAGCCGAAGACGTTTTCATTACTATTTCAGCCATTATCACTGTTATGGGCCCTGATTTCGAAAAATATCTTGAACAATTCCATCCTCTCTTATGTTTAGCTCTTCAAAACCCCTCGGCTCCTCAATTAACTTCAATCTCAATTGGTATTGTTGGCGATTTAGCTAGATCTTTACAAGCCAGTTTCGGCAAATACAGTGCTGACTATATGACTTTATTGGGTAGTAATCTTGCCAGTCCTGAGGTTGACCCTTCTATAAAACCATCAATTTTATCCACCTTTGGAGATATTGCTCAAGCTATTGGCGATGCGTACCAACCATATATCTCGCCTACCGTTGAAAAATTACTTCAAGCTAAATCATCCCTTGAAGGTCCATCTGTTTTCTTAGATCCTGATGCTTTAGCTTGCGCCATCCTTGATGCCTACACCGGTATAGTCCAAGGTCTTCATGCTGTTGGAGCTGCTAATCTTTTCTTGGACTTTATCCAATATCCTGTAGAATTTTTACACTTATTCTCCCAAAGTTTGGATTCCTACGAGGAATATGTACTTCGTCGAGCTGTTGGGCTCATAGGTGATCTTTGTGAAGCCTATGCCCAAGGGCAAGCTAATAATTACCTTAATCAAGAATTCCTTGTTAGAATCGTTCGGTATGCTCGCACTAGACGCAGCCCAGATTCTGAACAAACTCGCCTTCTTGCTAGATGGGCTAGAGATAAAATGAAGCGTATCAATGCTTACTCCTAAATAGCTAAGTCCAATTATTCATAAATTCGTTATTTGTTATCAATAACGTAGTTTATAATATCCTTCATTAATGAATATCATTTGCACTTGTTCCTTTATTATTATACTATGTTTTAAAAATTCCCCTTTTATTTACGTCATAGACTCTCCCTCTTCCTCTCTAAATTTATCTATTTCGAAGTGACGTATAATCTTTAATTATTATTTTGACTATTCTCCTTCCCTAAAATAAATCTACCTTTCTAATGTATTTTTATCCCCAATCCCTTCATCTCCTCTAAAATTAAAATCTTGTACTATATATGATTTTTTTTCTTATTCCTCATGAAACTTTACACTCCCATTTGCTATAATAAAATTGATTGCAACTCATGCAGTAATTTAATACTTTCATTACCCAGTATATAAAATTTATTTTGATATCATTATTTCCTTATCTTTTCTAATTTGGTTTTTATTATATATAGTTTGCATTAATATTAATTCATACATTCAATATATTTGAAATTCTATGATCATTAATTGATAAATTTGTATTACATGAGTTTAATATTCTAAAAAGGTTAATAAAGATTAATCTTGTTAACGATATAATATTTCTAGGAATTTGATATAAAAATACATTTATAGTTGAATCTATTATCTATATGGAATAATGAATTTTCAGTTTTAATTCAGGTAACTGCTGTTCTAACAATACTTTAAATTTTTACACTCTGTTACAATTGTTTCTATTAAGATATCAGATTAAATTTATACTCTATTAAAAGTATAGCTGTCTAACGATTAATATTTAATATTCATCCTGATATATTCAATATTTTTGATGGTTTAACAGAACAAATTTGAATTCATAATTATAATACATTATATATTTATATTTTCAATATAATATTTGAAATTCTAAATTTGATTGATATAGATCTTTAAAATCCATCTATGAAAATTTTTCAATCAATAGTCATTTTAAAATATGGAATCAATTAAATAATTATAATTATTAAGAAATACATCTAAACATATTAATTTCTTTCAACATATGAGGTATTTTTAAATATTAATTAGTAATATATATAATGATAATTTTTAAACAGTTATTTTCTGTTAAAAAATCGAAACTTTCATTATTTATATATCGAATATAAAGTACAAACAATTTGATATTATAACTTAAAACGAAAATTGAATCTTAGTTATGATTATTGTAATTATTTTGAATGAATTATCAATATTCAAATTATTATAATAATTGAGCATCAATTCTAATATTATGAATTTAATAAATTGTGATAATCATTGAATTTTAACTTTGATGTCATTATTGTTAATTTATCAGAAGCAATATATTTAAAGTTATGAAAAAAATTCAATCAAATACAATACTCAAATTGTTTTAAATTTGAGTAGTTGTCTCTCAATGATGTGTAAGTGAGTTTATATATAAAATGATCAAATAAAACCATTGCTGGTTTATTAAATTAAGATGTTTAGTAATCTTGAATATATATAATATCTAATAAAACTAATTTTAATATTTATCAATATTTCATTCAATATATTATTAATTTAATATCATATATTATATATATCAGCTATTACATTTTACCATTATAATGCTTTCTAAATAATTCATGGTATTTACAAAATGTGACATATGACTATATTGTATAATATCATAATGTGATATTTTAAACTTCATTCACTATCAATAATAATATAAATTTAGTATGGATTTATTTCCATATATAATATCTGAATGCCTTTTTATTTATGAATAATTTTTAGGAATATATCGTTACGAAGTTCTTATATAGCAATTAGAATATCGTTTATAATAAATATAATAAAATAACAATTTACTCTTTTAATATCAATATAGTAATGTGTATTTTAAATTTATAATTTAAGAATTTAAGAATTTAAGAATTTATCAACCATTTATTAATACAATTAAGGAAACTAATATATTAAAATTACTTAGTTTAAATTTGATCATAATTTTAAGAATGGCATCATCAATTAATCCCACATTTTATTATTCAGAAAGGAATAAATGACAATAAATAAACCCATTAACCAAAAAAAAATCCAGTATTCATTGTTTGAATTCCATGATCAATCGTAGAATTTCAACAATATATAAAGTATTACAACCTATCTGTATTAATAAATTAAAATCTAAGTATCAATCAAATATATTATTCCGTTCTATTATGACCACCTCACCTACCCAAGAGAAACTTACTAGAGAGCTTCCTAAATGGACTGCTCCTGTTAATCCTGATCAAGATAATATTCAACTCAAAGTTTATAACACTTTAACCAAATCCAAAGTAATTCCAATTAATTTAATATTTAATTCAATACTTATTACTATTAATAGGTTCCTTTTATTCCTTCCAAAGGAAAATTAGTCAAATGGTATAATTGTGGTCCTACTGTCTATGACGCTGCTCATATGGGTCACGCTAGGTTAGTAAAAATAATATTGAATATTCATTGATTTGTAATAATATAGATATTTAATTTATTAACCATATTAATTTAAATAGAAATTATGTCACTATTGATATTCTTAGAAGAATTTTGACTGATTACTTTGGTTATGATGTTCAATTTGTTATGAATATTACTGATATCGACGATAAAGTAAATTTATTACTATTATAGTATTAATTTTTATTTATTTATTTGAATTTATAGATTATTTTGAGAGCTAGACAGCACTATCTTTATAATCAATACGTTCAATCAAAAACTTTAGTTGATCAAAACTTAATTGATGATCTTGAAAATGCCTTCCAACTATTCGCCAATGATAAATTAAAGTCTACTGATCTAGATTCAGTTGCTTCTCAACTTGACAAAGAAGGTGTTGATCCCAAATTAATTATGAACTATAAGGCTGCTGTATGTTATCATATATAACATCCATTTATTTTTATTAACTTCGAACTTCAGTTAGCTTCCCGCCAAGCCATTGATCAAGTAAAGAATGACTTAGCTACTGCCAGTAAATGGTCCCAGGACCAAATCAAAGAATGGTTAGAAAACTCTAAGGATATACTTAGCGCTTGGTTAGATGCTGAGGTAAATTATTTGATTTATTCTATTGATCATAACTACATGTCTAATCATTTTAATTAGAAAAAAGATTCAGTCACTGATCCTAAAATCTTTAGAGAACTCGCTGCTTATTGGGAAAATGATTTCTTACAAGATATGGAATCTTTGAATGTATTACCTGCTGATGTCATGACTCGAGTCAGTGAATATGTCCCTGAAATTATTACCTTTGTCGAGGGAATTATTGCTAATGGATACGGTTACGAAGTCGATGGTTCCGTTTATTTCGATACTGCTGCTTTTGATGCCAATCCCAACCACTACTATGCCAAATTGGAACCAAACTCTGCTAATAATTTATCCCTCATTGAGGAAGGAGAAGGTTCTCTCGGTGCCAAACTCACTGGCAAGAGGAATCCCTCCGATTTCGCTCTTTGGAAGAAGTCTAAGCCTGGAGAACCTTTCTGGGATTCTCCTTGGGGTCAAGGTCGTCCTGGTTGGCACATTGAATGTTCTGCTATGGCTAGCGAAATCTTTGGTACTACCATGGATATCCACTCTGGAGGTGAAGATTTAGCTTTCCCTCACCATGACAATGAATTAGCTCAATCTGAAGCTTGTCACGGATGCCCTCAATGGGTCAACTACTTCTTCCATACCGGTCACTTACACATTGAAGGCCAAAAGATGTCCAAATCATTGAAAAACTTTATTACTATTAAGGAAGCATTGAACAGATATACTCCCAGACAACTCCGTCTTACTTTCTTAATGCACCAATGGGATAGTGGCATGGATTTCAAACAATCTTCAATGGAAGAAGCCATTAATAATGAAAAGTTATTTAACAACTTCTTAATCAATGCTAAAGCATTAATTCAAGAAGCTAAATCTTCTAACCTTGAATTTACTGGTGAAAATAATTACAAGGATCAGGAAAAACAACTTGATAGTTGGTAAGTTAAATTACTAATATTAATTTTAATTTAACACTAATTTTCAAAAGGTTCAGAGAAAAGCAAGCCGATTTGCATTCCGCCCTTTGCGATTCTTTCAATACTCCTAGCGCCATCAAGGCTCTTACTGAACTTATTAATCGCACTAATGTTTACATTGGTCAAATTCGCACCTCTGGTCAAGTTGTCAATCATGAATTAATTACTCAGATTGCCAAATATGTCACCAGAATCTTAACTGTAAGCATTACTTATAATGTACATCCTATTTATATATTCTAACCCAGTATATTTAGATTTTCGGTTTAACTAACCGTGGCCATGAAATTGGATTGACCTCTACCAATCAATCAGGCGCTAACCTCGAAGACACCGTCATGCCTTATCTCCGAGTTTTATCTTCATTCCGTGATAATATTCGCGCTTTAGCTCGTGGCGGTGCTGATGCAAAGCAAATTTTAGCTATCTGTGATCAGCTTCGTGACAACGATTTGGTTGATTTGGGTGTTGTCTTAGACGATCGTGAAGATGGTAAAGCTTTAGTCAAGTTGGTTGATAGAGAAGAATTGATTAAAGCTAGAGAGTTGAAGCAAAAGCAAGAACAAGAAAAATTAGCTAGAAAATTAGCTCAACAACAGGCTCAAGAAGCTAAGAGACGCGAAAGACTGGAAAAGGGTAAGACTCCTCCTTCCGAACTTTTCCGCACCGAAGAATATAGCCAATGGGATGAAAGAGGTATTCCCACCCATGATAAAGATGGTAATGAAATTGCCAAATCCAAGAGTAAAAAATTAATCAAGGAGTACGATCAACAAGCTAAACTTCACAACGAGTATTTGGCTTCTTTACAAAAATAATTAATTCCTTGGTCTATATTGTAATAAAGAGTATAAAATTTCAGATTATTTTAGTAGCAGTAATTGTTTACAATTTATTTCAAACCCCATAATACTAGAACAATAAATTCATATAAACCTTATCCCAAGTAATAAGTATTAGGAATTGAAATTATCCAACACCATTAAATATTCAAAAATCAACAAAATTCAAGAAATGAATCTATTAAATATAAGGTTAGAAAATAAGAAAATAGTACTTTTTTTAATTTCTGATTTTTCAAATATATTAAAAATTTTGAACATCAGAATATAAATAAAATAAAATATATATATTGTAATATTTTAATTTGAAAATTGTATTGAAAATTAATTTGAAGAGTATCATTCCCTAATTATCAACCATTTAAAAATGGAGAATCGGGGTATCGATCCCCGTGCCTCTCGCATGCTAAGCGAGCGCTCTACCATTTGAGCTAATTCCCCTTGAAATTTGTGAATTTATAGCATCTGAATGGCATTATCCATATATAATTCTCATTTTTGATTCAATTGTTTTGACTTATAAAAAAATTCATTTGATCTTTTATTTTTTCTTCAGCATACTACCATTTATATATGTATCACCAATCTTATCAGATAACTGTATAATATATATATTGTCCATACTGAAATATCATTATAACCAACTCTAGATTTTTTTCATCGACCACATTATATCATAATATCATTATTTTAAAATCAAAATCATTGAATCATATTCATGTAATTAATAATTATTAAATTTCGGCGTAGAGTGAAATGGGTATTCTTAGATGGTATTACAAATTATTTAAAATATTTTGGATTGGGTGATATATTATTGATTTATATTGGTATATAATAATTTTTAAATATACCATTATAATATATACACTGATTATGGGTTTGATGATTTATTCATTTTAAGTTTTAGTAAATTTTAACAGATATAATAAATTCGTAAATATATATTATCCATTATTATTAAAAAATATTGATTCCTAACCATGATTTAAATATTTATATAATTTGCATAATTTTAAAATTATAAGAAATTATTATAACTAATGAGGTTTCCAAATTTAACTATTAATTATATTTTCAAAATTTTTTTATTATGAATATTTAACCAATAATCACTGATATTAATGACCAACATAGTATTAGTGTTTTGAGTTATTATATGCTAACAGATATTTGATTCAGAATCAATGTATTTTTCTTTTTTAATAAAATTATTATAGATATACTATTAAGAGAAGATATTTGAATCATTAAAAATTAGGAATAAACATTTAATGTCCCATAAAATTATTACAAATAGTAACAATACAAAAGGCTTCTACAAAAATATTATAAAAATTGACATTCATTAAATATATAAAGAAAATTAAAAAATGGGTGTTAAAAAAAAGGTCGGAAAGGGACGTTTGGATAAGTACTATCACTTTGCCAAAGAACAAGGTTATCGTTCCCGTGCCGCTTTCAAATTAATTCAACTCAATAAGAAATATGACTTTTTAAGTAGCGCAAGATGTTTAATCGATCTTTGTGCAGCTCCTGGTGGTTGGTTGCAGGTTGCAGCCAAATATATGCCTATGGAAAGTTTGATTGTCGGTGTTGACTTGTGTCCTATCAAACCTATCCATAACTGTATTACTTTCCAAGAAGACATTACTACGGAAAAATGTCGTTCTCAACTTCGTGCCACTTTAAAGACTTGGAAAGCTGATGTAGTTATTCATGATGGTGCTCCTAATGTCGGTACTGCTTGGCTTCAAGATGCCTACACTCAGTCCGAATTAGTATTAATGTCTTTCAAATTAGCTGTTGAATTTTTGACCAAGGGTGGTACTTTTGTTACCAAAGTTTTCCGTTCTAAGGATTACAACAACTTGATCTGGATTTTTAACCAACTTTTCACTAAAGTTGAAGCTACAAAACCTCCATCCTCTCGTAATGTTTCTGCAGAAATTTTCGTTGTTTGTAGAGATTTCTTAGCCCCCAAAAAGATCGATCCCAAATTTTTAGATCCTAAATATGTCTTCAAAGAATTAGAAAATGATTTAGCTTCCAAGCCCGCTTCATCTTTGAACATCTTTGAAGTTACCAAAAAGACTAGACACCGTGATGGTTACGAAGATGGAAACTACACTCAATATAAGACCGAAGATATTCAAAAATTCATTGAGGCTGAAGACCCTATAGCATTTTTAGTTGGTTTAAATTCTTTAGTTTTCGACTCTGAATTCAGCAAACCTTTATTCAATGATCCACTCACCACTGAAGATATCAAAGACATCTGTAAAGATCTTAAAGTATTAGGCAAAAAAGATTTCAAAGAACTCTTGAAATGGCGCACTAAAATGGTCAAGAAATTGAATCCTGAGCCTGAAAAGAAAGATGATGCCGAAAAAGTTGAAACTGTCGAAGAGATTGATATTGCTGAAGAACTCGAAAAATTGGCCGAACAAGCTCGTGCTCAAGAGCGTAAAAAGAAGCGTAAGGTCCGTGAGAAGAAAGCTAAAGAGATGGTTAAACTCCAACTCAATATGATCACTCCTACTGATATTGGTATGGAGCAAACTGAATCTGCTTTCCATTCTGACTCTAAATCTCACTCCAAGAAGCTTGCTACTGCTCTTTCTGGGAATATGGATACTGAAGAAGATATGAGGTCAATTGACTCTGAATCTGAAGTTGAAGAGGATTATGAAGAGGTTGACAGCGAAGATGAAGTAGATCGCCTCGGAGATTCACTTGATGCTATGTACGAACATTACCAATCTAAAATGAATGACCGTAAGCAACATTTGAGAGAATCGATGAAGAAGTATGAAGAATGGCATGGATTTGGTGAAGACGCTGCCCACGATGTTGACACTGATGACTCTGACGATGCTGGCGGTTATCCTAATAAAGAAGTCATTGACGATTCTGACTCTGATTCTGATTCAGATGCCGAAACTAGTGAAAAACCATCGAACCAATTGTCATCATCAGCTTCTATGTTCTTTGATCAACCCATCTTTAACTCCTTAGATCACCAATATATCGATAGCACCACTACCTCTAAAAAGCGCAAGCTCGAAAAGTCCCAAAAATCGACTCAAAATAATGAAAATGAAGATCAATTTTCTGACCTTGATGAAGCTGAGTCTGATGATGAATTAGAATCCAAAAAGCAAGCCATCGATATTGCTGCTCAAAAACAATTGGAGAAAGAGCAGAAAGAATTAGATTTAGATACTCCAGAAGCCTTGACATTGGCTATGCAAATTGTTAACAAACAGAAGACGACAGCTGAAGTCATTGACGACGGTTTCAACCGTTATTCTTTTAATGATTCCGAAAATCTTCCCGCTTGGTTCTTAGACGATGAAAAGCAACACTATCGCCCTATTCTTCCTGTCACCAAGGAGGCTGTCAGGGAATTCCGCGATAGAATGAAGGCTTTGGATGCTCGCCCCATTAAGAAGATTGCCGAAGCTAAAGCTAGAAAGAAGCTCAAGGCAGCTCAACGCTTAGCTAAATTGACTAAGAAAGCTTCTCAAATTGCCGACAGTGAAGATATGACAGAGAAGGAGAAGGCTTCAACGATTGAAAAACTAATGACTAAGAAAGCTAAACCCACCAAGAAATCCAAGGTCAAGTTGGTTGTTGCTAAGGGTAGCGCTAAAGGAATTAAGGGTAGACCAAACGGTGTCAAAGGTCGTTACAAAATGGTTGATCCTCGTATGAAGAAAGAATTAAGAGCTGAGAAACGTCAAGCTGCTAAAGGAAAGAAAAAGAGACGTTAATCATTTAATTTATAGACCACTTAATAGATTGTATTAGTTGCGTTTTATATACATATAACTAGAGTTTTACTTAAGTCATTTTATATATTATAATTATGTTTTAATTTTCAAATAAAATTATACAATGAGATATACGATAATAATATTATTCATTTAATTTCGCACTATTTTTACATAAAACAATGATAATTTTTTTATTAATAAATAAATATTAGATACTAATTACTATATTTCAAAAAATTGTAAAAAATTAAATGAATTAAACCTGATTTAATAATAATTTTTAAATCACCAATATTATTTTAGCTGTGTTCTACTATTAATAATATTTCTTAGATATAAGTAATTGATAAATGAAAATAGTGAATAAATAGAATGGATAGTATTATTTATTGAGCTAAATATTGTAAAGTCTTTATAATATTACTAAACATAAAATATTTTAAAATAAACCAGTTACTAATATTGTAAATATATAAATAGGCAAACTGGAATTAATTATTAAATTAAGGGTCTAAAAAATAAGTGATAATATATATGCTGACATTGAGTTAATAATACAATAATCTATAAATTCATTATAATAGGAACTAGTAAGGATTTGAAATATATTAACAATATCAATTTGTCTATCATATTTTACAGAATTTATTACTATCAGGAGAGATTTAAAGTATTAATTGGAACATAAACTAATATATGTAGATTAATTTTAAATAAGATGGTTTTAACGAGCTTCAAATTGAACCATACGTCTGGTACGGAATTTGAAAAGAACACGGTGGGCACATTTGGCACATCTTAAGGGAGAGCTGCTGCTCAAGAGGTTGTGGTTACCACAATCGGAACAAATATAACGAAGGTGACCTGGAGGGTCGGTACTGGGGTCTGTTTTCAATTCAAGTTGGTTTAAATCACCACGTTTGTTTTCTGGAAGATTAGACATTTTCAATGTGAAATTCTTATTTTTTTCAATACCAAATTTAGGTTAATATAAACCCCTCTTCAGTTTTCAATATCAAAGTTACAATTATGGGATTGATAAGAAAAGATTCAATATCCAATTATCAATGTCCACACTACGTCAGCTTAGAATTTAGATTAATTCCCAAAATTCATTGTTTATCCATACAAAATATCACTTGAATATTCAGCCAATTTCAATCAATCAATACTTAATTTTTTTAAATATTTTTTTTAAAGATTCACAATGGTATGCTTTAGTCTAAATATCTTTAATTACTTAACTTTATTAATTGTTATGATTAGGCTGCAACTACCGCTTCAAATGCCTACACTTTTGATTCCAAACATGAAGATATGATTGTAATTTTATATTATTTTAATTAAGTTGATTGATGACTAAATAATAATTAGCATGATGCTCAATTGGACTTTTATGGAAAAAGATTAGCTACCTGTTCCTCAGATAGAAGCATCAGGATATTTGAAGTTGAAGAAAACAGTCAAAAACTCATCCAAGTTCTTAATGGGTAATTATTATATATATATACTTAATTTGGATTATATTTTGACATATTTTAGTCATGAAGGTCCCGTTTGGCAAGTTGCTTGGGCTCATCCCAAATTCGGAAACATTTTAGCCTCTTGCTCTTATGATGGAAGAGTTTTGATTTGGAAAGAAACCAACGGAACCTGGACTCAAATTAAAGAACATTCTTCTCATTCTTCATCAGGTGAAAATTCAAAAAATATTTATAAAAATATTACTTTATTCATATAAAATATTTTAGTCAACTCTATTGCTTGGGCTCCTCACGAACTTGGTCCTATTTTAGCTTGTGCCTCATCAGATGGAAAAGTTTCTGTTCTTACTTACAGAGGTAAAAATCAAAGATATTTATCCTATAATCACTTGTTAAATAATTTTTTAGATGATGGAACTTGGGAAAGCACTGTTTTCGATGCCCATGCCATTGGATGTAACGCCGTTAGCTGGGCCCCTGCAATTGCACCTGGTGCCTTGACTCAATCCACTGGAAATCCTTCTGAAATCCAGCAAGTCAAACGTTTTGCAACTGCTGGATGCGATAACTTGGTTAAGATTTGGACTTACAAGAACGAAACCTCCGGCTGGCAAGAAGAAGAAACAGGTTTAGAAGGTCACAGCGACTGGGTTAGAGATGTTGCTTGGGCTCCTAATGTTGGTATGCCTAGAAATTATATTGCCTCCTGCTCTCAAGTAAAATTAATATCGTAATTGATTTTTGTAAATATTAACCATTTATTAGGATAAAACTGTCATCATTTGGACTCAAGATTCACCCAACTCTCCTTGGACTAAAACTCCGCTTAAAGCTGATAGATTCCCTGATGTCGTCTGGCGCGTCAGCTGGTCTCTCTCTGGTAACATTTTAGCTGTTTCATGCGGTGATAATACTGTTTCTTTATGGAAGGAAGGCTTGAATGGCGTTTGGGAAATGTTTAATGAGCTTAAGGAGACTACTAACTAATTATTTTCAATTGATTTTGTTTAATATTGACTTTAAAACATTATCATATTGATCCTTTGGACAATTTATCTTGTAGAACATTGTATGATCTCTTGTTACAGTCTTCCTAAAAGTAAACATACATTAACGTAGTGCATATTTATAGCCATAAACTATGTTATTATTTTTTCATAATTCAAATTCAATCTATAATGAACAAGTTTTGGTTAATGAACTTCATATTTATTTAATTCTTTGATGTTTATAGCTTAGTATCTGATTATACCAATCTAATCTATATTTAGTTTTCTAGTCAATTAAATTCCACTTTATATTTTCAATCTAACAAATCATGTTATATTTATTCTTATTACATCATTATCTTCAATTGGTAAAGAACAATATATATTACTCTGCATTTTTAATAATGGGAATTTTTTGCAATTAAAAATAAATAAATATTTGAATATATGATATATAAAAATAAATATATAATATA